>SNQJ01S0030899.1:98598-113273 GCA_010110895.2 Picea sitchensis
AATGTGAATATGTGATGTAAATGGACCTTGAGGAAAAGGTCAATGAATGTGAATAACATTTTGAATTTATTGCCGGACTGCTGAGAGGGGATGTGCAGAAAAAGAGACCACGATGGCGGTGGAGGGCACCTGGAAAGGTGGCCTTAACTTCCACCGAGAATTAATACCGTAGTTGGACTCCACTGGCTCGGAGAACCAAAAGCGGCTCACTGGTCCTGAATTAAATGTCTCGCAGGCTGGTAGGTAGATGGTTTAATGAGGGATGGGAGGTGAACCTCCCATCCGTAGAGCCATCAGGCCTGATCAACGCGAGGGTAATCGCGCCACATGCAACCTTGCAAGAGGATAAGGCGTGGGGTAGAAGCAATTGCGGGAGCAGACGCGAGGGGAGAACTCTGGCATTATGCAGAGTGAGTGATAACAGAGAGGAAGGATTGCAACCTTCACTCCTGGTCACTGGCGAATGGAGACGGAGTCTCACAGCATCGTGGTCTCAGCTCGGGGGTGGCTAGTGGTAAATCCGTTGGGAGTTTCTAAGCCTACGGTTGGGTGGAAACGAGCACCCCTCTCAGTAGTTGCTTGACCCTAGTGTTATCTCTGATAAGTTTTTTGCCTCTGGCATCTTGATATATATATATGTGCTTATTCTGATAATTATGCTCATAAGTTGTGAAACGGTAAATGATTTCATTATAAGAATGATTGTATGTTGTTTTGATCAGTACTAGTAGTTGTATATTTATATGGAAATACTACGAATGATTTATGTCTTCATGAATTCGTTATTTGTGTGCGTACTGATCAAATTCAGACTTCACTTCTGGTTCTCCGGAGGACGACATCCTTACATACCTCAGGTAGTACCTTGAGTAAATCTCCCCATAGAAATACCTTCCTTGGAAAATCCCATCAAGAACTGGGAAGGCGGTTGTGAAGGCGTAAGGCCTTAGTAACCCTGCATAAGGAGGAACGATCCTCCTGAAAACCGAGATGACAACTTAAGGATGAGGTAACGAATCAACGGATGAGATCCCGTCGGGAAATCTATGGTCACTCATGACCGTTAGATTTGGTAAGAGGAAGCTGGAAAGTTAAATACCTTGTCCCTGATAGGTATTGACCGACGGAGGAGATCTCATCAGGGAACCTGCGAACACACCCGACCGTTAGATTGGTAGGATAAAGTAGGGCGTTAAATTCCTTACTACTTTTTTTTCCTGTGTCTTCGTGGGTAGCGAAGAGTTTAGGACCATAAATCCCCAAGGTTCATGAGAGTATCTGGACCGTGGATCTTTTCCATGCCCAGGGAGTCGTGGAAGAATGCATGGGTAAGAACCATTAGGAGTCGTCAGATCTCGGCTGAAAAACAAGACAGTCGTTGGGTTTGTCAGAAGATACCCGAGGGTTAACACCCCAGTGGGTCGGGACTTTCCAATGTGGAAACCCCAAACTAGATTTGAGTCATCTGATTGACGGAGGCCACGTGTCAAGAGATCACCCATTTTAGGAAATCAAGAATCGTGGAATCGAGATTCCTGTTGACAAGAGTTCGGGATTTTTCAATTTGAAAACCCCGGAATAGATCTGAGCCATCCGACTAACGGAGGCCACGTGTCAAGAGATCACCCATTTCAGGAAATCGGGAATCGCGGAATCGGGATTCCTGTTGACAAGAGTTCGGGATTTTCCAATGTGAAAACCCTGGAATAGATCTGAGTCATCCGACTAACGGAGGCCACGTGTCAAGAGATCACCCATTTCGGGAAACCGGGAGTTGGGAAACCGGGAGTCCTGTGGGAAAGAGATCGGGACTTTCCATTGAGGAAATCTCGGGATAGATCTGAGCCATCCGATTGACAGAGGCCACGTGTCAGGAGATCTCCCATCTCGGGAAATTGGGAATCGCGAGATCGGGAGTTCTGGCAACAAGGGGATGGGACTTTCCTGGGTGGAAACCCCAGAGCAGTTGTGGACCGTCCGATTTAAGGAGGTGATGTGTCGAGAGATTACCCGTCTTGGGAAATCGGGGATCGGGGATTCGGGAGTTCCGTTGACAAAAACTCATTCTCTTGCCTTGAAAAATCCCAATCTATAATGCCGAGACAATAGCATGTGGCTAAGTCCTGCTGGATGGACAAGATTCCCTCGATAAATCTCAGGGTCCGTCACGACCGTCCGATGTGAGGAAGAGATGCCAGTTTTACGCTGGGGCGCGAACGCACATTAGGGTAAGTAGCGAGAAGATATGGATGGCTAGAGTCCACCCACCCAGATCTACGGCTGAGGATGCATTCCGTAGCCCCCTTGTCATTCTTCTTTTAATGGGGGGGGGGGGCGGTCCGGAATTGGACATGCAACTCTCGAACGGTCGAGATTAATTCATCNTTGGGGGGGAGGGGTCCGGAATAGTGTGGCGTGTGAAGAGGGCCCCTCCTGTCATGTCGACCCTCGTGTCGTGTTTCCCTCTCTGCCACCTGTGTTCCACTTAACCACGTAACGGGGCCGTTTCTCATTGGTTTTTCTCTGGCCGGTTGGGATTTGTTCCTATTGGCCATTTTCTAACCCTGTTGGGATTCGACAGTTGCCAAGTCAAACAACTCGACATCACTGTAGCGCCAAGATGCGAAATATGAAGGAGGTACTGTGTTTATTTGGACTGTGATCATGACCCGCGACCACGTGGGAGTGGGGAGAGAGAAAGAGCCAGCTTACATTGGTCCTCCATGGATGTTTAGGGTCTCTGATTCGGTAGAAGACCAGAAAAATCTGATTCAGGTAGTGGGCATCTGACACCAGATCCTGCTTGCCGACCAATGTGACCTCATTGGTACCTCCCAACCAATGCTAGGGGTATTCTTCTTCCCCCTCATCCCCCCGGGCTGCAAAGGGGCCACACACAAAATACCAGAGAACTGCTAGCACCCAAATCGACTAGAAAGGTCAAGCTAATACTCATTACCCAAAATGGGTATACCAACTCCCACAAGAGAAAGTTCAGTCAAGGAAAATTTCAACAGCGTAATGTTACACAAACAGATCAGATCCATACTCCTCCTCCTCCATCCTTTTTATAGAAATTTCAAGTAATTAGTTTCCCAAATTCTCATTAAATTCCTTATTCATTTAATTAATTAGGAAAAACCTCCCCCGTACACATGTCACCCATCCCCTAGTTGCACCAGAAAATTAATTTTATTAATTATTTAATTATTCCTATTTCCCTAACCTAGCTAAAATAATTCCTAAAAATTCTCTTAGGTGTCCCAATATTCCCTCACAAATCTTAAATGACTTACACCTTACTTAAATCTTAGTTGATTTCATAAATATCAAGTTCCCAAGGCAAGTTTCCTTACTAAGTTAGACATTCAACGTTTTCTTTATGTTTCCCCTTTTCTTTATGTTTCCCCCATTTTCTTTAAGTTTCTTATTTCTTTTAAGTTTCCCTCTTTTTTCCTTTTTAACTAAAAATCCCACCAGATTGATGCTAAGGCCTCAGGAAGGGGAAGACACATATCAGAGGCTTTCACTGGAGAGAGAGGGGGACGTTCCATCAAAGACAACCTGGCAGGACTGGACCTAGGGGTCTTGGCCTCCCACTATGATTTTAGCGTTGGAAGGCCCATGACATCACCTGTGTGACCATTGACATCACCCATCGTTAGATGGACATGATGGAGGCAGTTATGTGCCAAGTGGCACATGTGGCTTGATCCAGAGGCCTTGGGAGCCCTAACGTTTTTCTCCTGGAGGCCAAAGTTTCACCTAGGAAGATCAAAGTCACCCTAAAATGGAATGAAGTCACCTCTCTTGCTTGATTTAGGCTTTAATTTGTCAATTTTATGTAAAAAATGGATATTTCATGTAAATTGCCCATGTCATCTTTTTTTTTACCTATTTTTTTAATTAAAGGTCATTGTAACTGTATAAATAAGGGGTTTTTCCCTTTTATTTTTCATCATATTGGAATCACACAAGTGCGGTCTGAAATTTGTGCCCTACTTAGGGTTTATGGGCTGAAATTTTAGGCACACTTCTTGGAGGAGGCTAAATTTGGTTTTTCTTGGCATTTTTCTTGGTGGAAAATATTCAACTAGGCTTATTGCTAGATTATTCTTGGTGGATGTAAGTGAATTTATGCAACCCTTCTTTATTTTAATGGTTATGGTACATTTAATTTTCATTTATTCAAATATGATGAAATTGCTAGTTTAAAACCCTAGGAGAACAAGCACATGTTGTTGTCCTTTTCTTGACAATTTTTCACCTACTAGATTGTGTTAGAAAACCTACTTTATTGAAGTATTGTGCTAAGGGCCCTACCATTGTAGCACCCTAGCATCATTTGCTTCATCAAGCCTTCATTTACTTCATCCTTGAGCTAAATAAGGAAGAAAACTGCTAGGGCGTAGGGTTACCTACTTCCTGGTGGCCATTTTCCTCCTAGGGTTTAGTGATTGAAGCCTTAGGTTACCAACACCTCAATCATTGACCTTCTTGTCTCTATCTCTCACATTATCATTTGTTCCTTCAATTTTTATGCTGCAAAGTGACTCCATTAGCCCTAAAAGGAACTAATTTAGATCTTGAAATTGATTGATTGGTGAAACCAACCCTCAAGTCTTTTACTTCAAGCAACCTACTAACCTTTCCTAACCCTAGATTAGAATAATTCACTAACCTTCTTGTTGTTGTTTTTTTTTTGTTTGTTAGTTTGTCCGTGACTTGTGGGACTAACCTCTGGCTGAGAAACCGTGACTCAGGGGCATCTAAGCCGTCAAAATCATGTGGGGATCGCACCCTTCCTGAGCCAAACCAACCCTTAACATGGCTGGATTTTTTGTCCCCGTAGGTTTCGAACTGGTGACTTTAACATCACAGAGTGCCTTAACATCACACTCCATCAGCGAATGTCCTACACCTCAGGGAACTGACCTTCTTGTTGTTACAAAAGTAATCTAAACCCATTTATTATAGCAGTAAAAGCACTTAAAATCAATTGCATAAGTTGATTTATACACTGCCTAATTAGCTTCTGACAACTACTAGTACATTGCTATTATTGGGTTATTATTTTTGTTCATTGCGAAGCTCTTTTAAGGAATTTATTGTGAAGCTATTATCTTATAAACATTGTTGTTATAACTTTTTTTTTCTTCATCTTTCATCAAATTATTGCTTTTATTGACAAGTCCAAGGTTTTGTGAAGCACTAACATCACATTGTACTTGCAAAAGATATTATTTTTCTTGTTGCTTTCTTTTGGGAAGGTACCTCTAGGAACATCATTGCTTCATTGGTTAAAACTTTGGGACTTTAAGATCATTGTGACTTGTGATATCCACGGCGATACCTTCGCCAAAGATGACATGTCCTAAGTAATGAATCTTCGATTGAAAATAATGAGCATTTAGAAAATTTACCATACAATTGGTTCTCTCACAGACACTGTAATACCAACCGTAAGTTCTCGTCATGCTCTTCCAACATCTGAGAGTAAGTCAAAATATCATCAATGAATACTTGGATGAACTTGTACAATTATTTTCGGAACACCATGTTCATCAAACTCATAAATACCCTTGGGGCGTTCGTGAGTCCAAAAGGTAAAACAATAAACTCGTAACATCCAAACCTAGTCTTAAAGGTGGTATGAGGGATGACATCCTCCTTGATCCATAACTTGTGATACCCTGATCTCAAGTCGATGTTTGAAAGCACCATTGTGCCTTTCATATGATCAAACAAATCATCAATCCTTGGCAACGAATACTTATTCTTGATCGTTGCCTTGTTCAATTGACGGTAGTCAATGCAGAGTCTCCACGACCCATCCTTCTTTTGAATGAAAATAACAGGTGCACCCCATGGTGACACACTGGGACATATAAGTCTCAGGTCGAACAACTCCTTCAGTTTCATTTTCAACTCCCGTAACTCTGGAGTCAACATCTGATAAGGCATTCTTGGTATCAGTTCAGTCCCCAGTTTTAGGTATAATGTAAATTCCAATTCCCTCTCTAGAGAAGTCCCAGGTAACTTCTCAGGGAAGATGTCATCAACCTCTCTCACCACCAGAAGGTTTTCTATACCTTTCACTACTCCCTTGTTGTTTAACGCAAGGATCGCATAAATATTACATCCTGTGCGCATGCTCTTATGTAGCTGCAAGGAAGAGATGAAACTCGGGGAAACTCCCTGGTTCAGACCTACAATCATCCATCTCTGTCCCTCTTCATCAACCAAGCTCAATCATTTCATCCTACATTTGAGTATTGCCTCATGCGATTCCAACCTGTCCATACTGATCACGACGTCATAACATCCTAAGATCGTGACGTATAGGTTGGCCATGGTGACAAACTCTCCCAGGTTAAGGCTACAACCCGTAACCTTCCGTCCAACCTTTTGTTTGGCTCCTAAATCCATTTCTACAAAAATAAACTCATCTTGTTCGACTTCCCTTACCTTAATTCTTTTTAGAAATGCATGAGAAATGAAACTCTTGGTAGCCTCGGTATCTATCAAAATACCAAGGGTTTGGTCAGCGACAATACCTGATGTCTCAAGCACAGTCGACTGGTGCTCTGCCTAGCAGTTATTCACTGCTGCATGAATCCAATGGGATTTTCCCAAATCTCCCACGGTAGTGGGTCCGGCTAATTCATATTCTCTATTCCTTTCTTAGAACCATTCCTCGAACAATTCTCATGAAAGGCCTTCAACTTCCATGTTCAAATGCGACAGGAGTGTCTTCTACCATATAATAATGCTCCCCTTTAGTCAAAATACCGCCAAGCGGACCCTCATGTTGCAGGTATTCGCGAAGTCCAAAGAACATCGCCATATTCGCCAACTATGCCTCAACGGTTGAGTCATCTGCGACACTCATGGACTTGTGAACTTATCCCTTTCGATTTCTCGGTGAAATCTAATGGTACTGGTTGGGGCGCGCTATGGACCATCAGGGGTACAGGCACCCTGGCCTCATCTCAGTACATATAGTGGATCAAGGCCTCTGACATCCCTTGAAAGGACCTTGTCAGGCCATCAACATCCAATACAACAATCAGATCCAACCCAAGGACTTATTCCTCCCCTTGGGTTTAGACTCCGAGGGCATGGGCACTTCTGGCGGTGTCGCACCTCCTTCCACGACAGCATGGTGCGAACCTCTGTTGTGTCCTCTAATTGAAATCACCACCTGGACACATTCAATTGTTTAGTCAGCGCTACGTTAACACTCAAGGGTTTACTGTAGTGGAGAGCATGGAAATCCACAGTCGTAGGGTTGAACCCGTTCTGATACCATATGTAATGACCCTAAACTTTACCACTACATGCAACGCAAAGCAAGTGCACAAATTTATTTTTTTTAGGCAGGAAGGAAACAAAGACAACATTGTAACCACACAACTTGATAACAAACACAACGCATGTAGATCCAGCAACATACAACAATAACTCAGCACACTAGAACATCATGCAACTGGGTGAAACATGTGATAATTAAAAGACATATAAAAATAGCTACCCTCCCAACACAAGAAAGACAACGCCTAAAAGCTAAATGACAACATCAAAAAACCCGACACAACAAATTTGACGGCCAATATCTAGAAACCTCTACGGTGTGCCAACCAAACGCATTGAGTTGTTACAAAACCGAGTAATAACATTAATTACAATGAACAATGCCCACATCGGGAAGCATAAGATTCAAGGCCTAGTCAACAGACACCCTTATCGGTCATGTGCGCAATGACCCAATCATAAGGAATCATGCTGCCACATGGTGACAAGCACGATTGTAACTAAGGCGGAACATAAACCAATCAAACTTAAATTGTGTCATGATCCAAATGCCAATATCCCAACTTAAACTGTCAACATTAGACGTAGACGATAAACGAAGCACTCAAACAACCAACTGGAAATGACGCAGGATAACTATGTTCGATACATTTTAGATTGCGTAATGAACCACATATCCTTCTTGTTCTTACAAGGCAGTCACCTGAGGTCAGACAATAGATAACCATCCACCACTAAAATCCAACCCGAAACATTGTATACATATCAATCCACTAACATACGCGCATATAACCCATTAATAACACATAGCTCATAACATCAAAACATCAAGTTACACATAACTTGTGTGTGCAACCATTGTTAAAAGAAGGATTGTCCTTTAAGATCATTGGAAATTGCATGTTTCGATAACAAATATTTTCATTTATTTAGTGACATTTGATTATAATATATTCAATTATCCCTAAGAATAATTCTTTAGAAATGATTATAATAAATAATCAATTGAAATAGAGTGTAGTTTTTAAATCCTCAACAAAAATTATACAATATAAGGAATAAGTTGTTGAAATGAATACTGTCAAGAGCAAAGAGCAGTGAACACACTAAATTTTCAAAGAGAAAAAGTTGGCTATAGGCAATTTCTTTTATCATGTAAGAGGTGTAAGTAAATCTTTGTTAAAGGTAGTTGAGCAACCCTGTTTACAAACAAATTTAAAATCGCATATATATTTAAAATGCACATAAAACACAGTGGTGTAGCAACTTGATTAGTGATAAGGGTTTTGCAAATCCTAAGAAACTGTTAAATGACCTTTAAATGAAAATCGTAACCAATTAAGAATATTTAAATAGAAATCTGCTTTCTAGTTAAGAAGACTGCATTAGTCACGAAATCTGTAAAATTAAATTAAATCAAAGGGTAAGGTAAACATTCCATCTATCCACTCGAATTGATGTTTATCAATGCAAATCCATTCAATCGCTATTCAAGACAATATATTCAATGCCAAGAAAATCGTATAGACTTAAAATCGTTGTCAGCAAGTAAATAAATGTTATTATTGTCTATTAATATATGGGTTGTCAATCAAGGTATAATTTCCCTGTCTATGGAATCCTTTAAACTGAAACAAACATAACAAATCCGTTTCATAAACTATTGATAAATTTTCGTTCTATAAACTATGTAAACATTTGTTGTATAAACTATGTAAACATTCGTTGCATAACTATTGATAAATATTAGTGGTATAAATTGGGTAAACATTCGTTGTATAAACTATGTGAACATTCGTTGCATAACTATTGATAAATATTAGTTGTTTAAACTAGGCAAAAATTCATTGTATAAACTATGTGAACATTTGCAGTATAAGATATTTAAACAATATCGCTTCCCCAAAAACGCAAAGAATAAAAATGTTATTCGCTGGGAGAATAAACACATAAAAACACAGAGCTGAAATGGCCAAAAACCTTGTTGTGAAATCTGTGCAATGTGTCCCAAATTTCTGGTGTGAAGTTTTGTGCCAAGTGCAACGAAATGCATAGGGTGATAGCTGGGTAGTGTGTCATGAAAATAGTGGTGGGTAAGCTGGGTAAAACACCCCCAAAAATCATGGGGTAAACTCTGTGTAACTTGCCAATAATCGTGGTTATCTACTGTGTAAGGTGCCATGAACATCGTGGTGTGAAGGCAATGTATTGGGCCACTAAAATCACAAACATAACATAAAAAACGTAGGCACAAATAAATTGCAGACATATATAAATTTCGCAGACATTATATAAAAACGCAAACATGGTATAAATAATTTCGCGGATATTATATAAATAAATTCGCAGATATTAAAAACACAGACATTATATAAAGAAATTCGCAGACATTATATAAATAAATTCGTAGACATTAAAAATAATGAAACCATATCATAAACTCGTTGTCAACAATCCATTAAAACGTATGCATAAACCAAACCATAAATTCGATGTGTATATCGTTGTGTGTATCACTATCCAAACTTTATGATATAAGGTTTGAAGCGATGAGCCACCACCACGTTGTCCATCATATGGATAAAAAAGCAGTCCCACATATTCATAAAAATACAGTCACACATAGTCAAAATAATGTAGTCATGCAGTCATATATTAGATAAAACACAGTCACACATAATAAGCATTGATAGTCATTCACAAGAGGAATGGAAGGATTACTCATTCAGAAATGAACCACTCAAAGACACAGAGATACTCAGCACAAGAAGGTGCAAGACTAATCATTCGATAATGGATCAATCAAACCCACAAATTCTCATTCACAAGAAGGCGCAAGGACTAATAATAAAAGAAAAACGCAGAGATAAGTAACGAATAGATAACTGGGAAAAAATTATCCTTCACTCATCATGCATGCATAGAAAAGCAGGGCATTTGAATCTATAGGTATTTAAACACTGAAGTGACGACCTTCGATTCGTCAACTAGTATACTTCTCAGGCACTAACTGATGACTAATGGGATAAGGAACAAAGGATAAAAAAACAATCTCTTCATAATAATCAATAAACCCACACAAAGAATTCATTGCAATCAAAAGTTGGGTTCGCTGAGGGAAATCAATTCAGAATTACAACAAGCAAGGGAATTACAAATACCGTAGGAAAGCAGGTGCAAGACAATTCATGGCAATGAATCTTCAACCGAGCAGAGAAAAACAACATGTGTAAATTAAATTTCATTGCAAGTAACAACTTTAACAAGAGTACCTTAGCCAACGGGAATGCTCCGAAGTTGTTGTCCATGCGCGTGCTCCATCCATCTCCCTCTTGCTAATTGATGTGACCTCATTGGTACCTCCCAACCAATGCTAGGGGTACTCTTCTTCCCCCTCATCCCCCCGAGATGCAAAGGGGCCACGCACAAAATACCAGAGAACTTCTAGCACCCAGATCGACTAGAAAGGTCAAGCTAATACTCGTTACCCAAAATGGGTACACCAACTCCCACAAAAAAAAGTTCAGTCAAGGAAAATTTCAGTAGCGTAATGTTACGCAAACAGATCAGATCCATACTCCTCCTCCTCCATCCTTTTTATAGAGATTTCAAGTAATTAGTTTCCCAAATTCTCATTAAATTCCTTATTCATTTAATTAATTAAGAAAGACCTCCCCCGTACACATGTCACCCATCCCCTAGTTGCACCAGAAAATTAATTTTATTAATTATTTATTTATTCCTATTTCCCTAACCTAGCTAAAAGAATTCCTAAAAATTCTCTTAGGTGTCCCAATATTCCCTTACAAATCTTAAATGACTTACACCTTACTTAAATCCTAGCTGATTTCATAAATAGAAAGTTCCCAAGGCAAGATTCCTTACTAAGTTAGACATTCAACATTTTGTTTATGTTTCCCCCTTTTTCTTTAATTTTCTTATTTCTTTTAAGTTTCTTTTTTTTTCCTTTTTAACTAAAAATCCCACCAGATGGATGCTAAGACCTCAGCAAGGGGAAGACACATATCAGAGGCTTGCACCGGAGAGAGAGGGGGTGGTTCCATCAGAGGTAACCTTCTAGGACTGGACCCAGGAGGGTCTTTCCCTCCCACTATGATGTTGGCATTGGAAGGCCCATGACATCACCCGCCATTAGATGGACATGATGGAGGCATTTATTTGCCAAGTGGCACATGTGGCTTGATCCAGAGGCCTTGGGAGGCCTAACATTTTTCTCCTAGAGGCCAAAGTTTCACCTAGGAAGCTCAAAGTCACCCTAGAAGGGAATGAAGTCACCTCTCTTGCTTGATTTAGGCTTTAATTTGTCAAGTTTATGTAAAAACTGGATATTTCATCTAAATTGGCCATGTCAGCCTTTTGTTTTACCTAATTTTGTAATTAAAGGTCATTGTAACTATATAAATAAGGGGTTTTCCCCTTTTATTTTTCATCATATTGGACTCACACAAGTGCGGTCTAAAATTTGTGCCCTACTTAGGGTTTATGGGCTGAAATTTTAGGAACACTTCCTGGAGGAGGCTAAATTTGGTGTTTCTTGGCATTTTTCTTGCTGGAAAATATTCAACTAGGCTTATTGCTAGATTATTCTTGGTGGATGTAAGTTAATTTATGCAACCCTTCTTTTTTTTAATGGTTATTGTACATTTAATTTTCATTTATTCCAATATGATGAAATTTCTAGTTTAAAATCCTAGGAGAGCAAGCACATGTTGTTGTCCTTTTCTTAACAATTTTTCACCTACTAGATTGTGTTAGAAACCCTACTTTATTGAAGCATTGTGCTAAGGGCCCTACCATTCTAGAACCCTAGCATCATTTTCTTCATCAAGCCTTCATTTACTTCATCCTTGAGCTAAAGAAGGAAGAAAACTTCTAGGGCATAGGGTTACCTACTTCCTAGTGGCCATTTTCCTCCTAGGGTTTAGTGATTGAGGCCTTAGGTTACCAACACCTCAATCATTGACCTTCTTGTCTCTATCTCTCACATTATCATTTGTTCCTTCAATTTTTCTGCTGCAAAGTGACTCCATTAGCCCTAAAAGGCACTAATTTAGATCTTGAAATTGATTGATTGATGAAACCAACCCTCAAGTCTTTTACTTCAAGCAACCTACTAACCTTTCCTAACCCTAGATTAGAATAATTCACTAACCTTCTTGTTGTTGTTTTTTTTTTTTTGTTAGTTTGTCCATGACTTGTGGGACTAACCTCTGGCTGAGAAACTGTGGCTCAGGGGCATATAAGATGTCAAAATCACCCAGGTATCACACCCAGTGTGAGCCACACAAACCCTTAACATGGGTGGAGTTTTTGTCCCCGCGGGTTTCGAACCGATGACTTTAACATCACCAAGTGCCTTAACAACACACTCCATCACCAACTTTCCTACACCTCAGAGACCTAACCTTCTTGTTGTTACAAAAGTAATCTAAAACCATTTATTACAGTAGTAAAAGCACTTAAAATCAATTGCATAAGTTGATTTATACACTACCTAATTAGCTTCTAACAACTGCTAGTACATTGCTATTATTGGGTTATTATTTTTGTTCATTGTGAATCTCTTTTAAGGAATTTATTGTGAAGCTATTATCTTATAAACATTGTTGTTATAATTATTTTTTTCTTCATCTTTCATCAAATTATTGCTTTTATTAACAAGTCCAAGGTTTTGTGAAGCACTAACATCACATTGTACTTGCAAAAGATGTTATTTTTCTTATTGCTTTCTTTTGGGCAGGTACCTCTAAGAACATCATTGCTTCATTGGTTAAAACTTTGGGACTTTATGATCAATGTGACTTGTGAGATCCATGACGATACCTTTGCCGGAGATGACATGCCTTAAGTAATGAATCTTCAATTGAAAAGAATGAGCATTTAGAAAATTTACCATACAATGTGTTCTCTCACACACACTGTAATACCAAGCACAGGTTCTCATCATTCTCTTCCAATATCCGAGAGTAAGTCAAAATATCGTCAATGAATACTTGGATGAACTTATAAAAGTATTTTTAGAACACCATGTTCATCAAACTCATAAATACCCCTGGGGCGTTCGTGAGTAAAAAAGGTAAAACAGTAAACTCGTAATGTCCAAACCTAGTCTTAAAGGCGGTCTTAGGGATGTCATCCTCCTTGATCCGTAACTGGTGATACCCTGATCTCAAGTCAATCTTTGAAAGCACCGTCGCACCTTTCATCTGATCAAACTGATCATCAACCCTTGGCAACGGATATTGATTATTGATCGTTTCCTTGTTCAATTGACGGTAGTCAATGCAGAGTCTTCATGACCCATCCTTCTTTTGAATGAAAATGACAGGTGCACCCCACGGTGACACACTGGGACATATAAGTCCTAGGTCGAACAACTCCTTCAGTTGCATGTTCAACTACTGTAACTCTAGAGTCAACATCCGATAAGGCATACTTGGTATCAGTCTAGTCCCCAGTTTTAGGTATATGGTAAATTCAAATTCCCTCTCTAGCAGAATCTCAGGTAACTCCTTAGGGAAGACAACCTCAACCTCTCTCACCACCAGAAGGTTTTCTAGACCTTTTTCTACTCCCTTGTCGTTTAACGCAAGGATCACATAAATATTACATCCTTTTCACATGCTCTTTTGTAGCTACAAGGAAGATATGAACCTCGAGGAAACTCCCTGGTTCAGACCTACAATCATGCGTTTTTGTCCCTCATCATCGACCAAGCTCAATTATTTCATCTTACATTTGAGTATCGCCTCATGCGATTCCAACCTGTCCATACTAATCACGACGTCATAAGATCCTAAGATCGTGACGTACAGGTTGGCCATGGTGAAAAACTCTCCCAGGTTAAGGCTACAGCCTGTAACCTTCCATCCAACCTTTTGTTTGGCTCCTGAATCCATTTCTACAAAGATAAACTCATCTTGTTCGAATTCCCTTACCTTAATTCTTTTTGGGAATGCACCAGAAATGAAACTCTTGGTAGCCCCAGGATCTATAAAAATACCAAGGGTCTGGTCAGTGACAGTACCTGACGTCTCGAGCACAGTCGACTGGTGCTCTGCCTAGTGGTTATTCACTTCTGCATGAATCTGATGGGATTTGGCCAAATATCCCACGGTAGTGGGTCCGGCTGATCCATATCCTCTAGTCCTTTCTCGGAACCGTTCCTCGAATAGTTCTCATGACATGTCTTCAACTTCCATGTTCAAATGCAACTGGAGTGTCTTCCACCATAGGATAGTGTTGTTGGGAAAAATACCCTACGGACTAGCAAACTAGGGTCAAACTTGCATGCAGCTTTTGACCGTAAATAAATTACTTTTTAACCTACCACCCAAAAC
>SNQJ01S0030899.1:113283-134983 GCA_010110895.2 Picea sitchensis
GTTATTAATAAAATGAAGTCTTATTTCCGCTGCATCTCTGTGTTTATGTGTATTTCTGTATTTCATTGTGTTCCTACATAAATCTGGATCAATTAGGGTGCGGGTACACACGTGCTGGCCTTTTGGAGGCCGCATGTACCTCTATGTGTCCCGACAATTTTCGTCAAGCAACAGTCAGGGAAAACTGGTATAAAGAACCAGGCTCCCTGCTAGCTCAGGCTTTATAGAAAAAGACATGCAAAGAAACAAAAAATCTAATCCTTTAAACTACCCAAAAACCTTAACTAAATCCGGAAAACCCTAAAGAGTATCTTCCCCAGTACGGTCGCCAACTCTGTTGTTCGGAAAAATACCCTACGGACTAGCAAACTAGGGTCAGACTTGCATGCAGATTTTGACCGTAAAGAAATTACTTTTTAACCTACCACCCAAAACTTAAACCCCTCTTTCACAATACAAGCATGGAAAGGAACTACTAACCTTTTTACTGATGTTTGGTGTAGATCCTCCGTTGCGCTTTGCCCTCTTGCTTGCTCTGCTCCTTCCAAAAATAATCCTGCAATCAAGACAAACTACTACGCATGCATGTTAATTTTCTACTTGAGGGTTAGAAATTAAGCATAAATTAAACAAATCATAGATAACTCATGCATTGGGATGGGAAAAGTATTATTTTATTATTTTCAAAATGATTCAACTTACAATCAAAGTCGAGACCGACCAGCGCTCCTTGATCCTGATCCTGGGCTCCTCCTCTTCTTTTGTCCTCCAACTGCTTTGCATTAATTCTCCTTAGGCTTGAGGAAAGGCTAAAGGGTTGGGACAATGGATTCGGCAAATGGGCAGAGTTTCTTCTCTATAATTTTCCTCCTCCAAATGGTACCCCTACCCCTTGTTTTATAGGCTAGAAGGAGCTAGGGTTTTGGATGAACTCTCGGCCATGCATGGCCGGGAGTTTTAGTTAACTGACCCATAGCTTTTTGTCCCATCGACAACTTTCCTATTTTTGTGTTTTGTTAGGTACACGCGGGCTGTAGTGGGACTGCCAGCGTGTACACGTGTGCAGTAATGGGTTAGGGCACGTGGGCCTTGACCCAAGAGGATTTTCAAGAGTTTGTTCAGCATATTTTTGGCAAGGAAGGGATATGAGTTGGCCTGATGCCAGGTAAGCATGTGTGGTGCAATTTAGGGTTATAACAGATAGTGCTCCCCTCTAGTCGAAAGACCGCCAAGCGGACATTCATGTTGGAGGTAGTCATGAAGTGAAAAGAACATCATCATATTCTCCAGCCATTCCTCAACCGTTGAGTCATCCATGACACTTGTGTACTTGAGAACGTATCCCTCTCGAGTTCTCGTTGAAAGCTAACGGTACTGGTTGGGGCGCATTGTGGGCCATCAAGGGTACAGGTGCCCTGGACTCATCTCAGTACATATAGTGGATCAAGGCCTATGAAATCCATTGAAAGGACCTTGTCAGGCCATCATCAACCAATACAACAATCAGATCCATCCCAAGGACTTGTTCCTCCCCTTGGGTTTAGACTCCAAGGGCGCGGGCACTTCTAGAGGCATTGCACCTCCTTCCCCGACACTACGTTGCGAACCTATGGTGTGTCCTCTAATCGAGATCACCACCTGGACACGTTAATATTTTTATTTAGTGCTATGTTAACACTCAAGGGTTTACTGCAGTGGACAACATGGAAATCCATAGTCGTAGGGTTGAACCCGTTTTGATATTATATGTAATGACCCTAAACTTTACCACTACATGCAATGCAAAGCAAGTGCACAACTTTTTTTTGTTTTAGGCAGGAAGTAAACAAAGACAAAATTTAAACCACACAACTTGATAGAAAACACAATGCACATAGATCCAACANGAAACATGTGATAATTAAAAGACAGATAAAAATGGCTACCCGCCCGACACAAGTAAGACAACGCCTACAAGCTAAATGACAACATCGAAAAACCTGACACAACGAATTCGACGACCAATATCTAGAAACCTCTACGGCGCGCCAACCAAACGCATTGAGGTGTTACAAAAAACAGTACTAACACTAATTACAATGAACAATGCCCACATCGGGAAGCACAAGATCCAAGGCCTAGTCAAAAAACACCCTTATCGGTCATGTGTGCAATGACCCAATCATAAGTCATCATACTTCCACATGGTGACAAGCGTGATTGTAACTAAGGTGGAACATACACCAATCAACCTTAAATCATGTCACGATCCAAATGCCATAAGCCCAACTTAAACTATTAGAATTAGATGTAGACGATAAACGAAGCACTCCAACCAACTAGAAATGATGTAGGATAACTACGTTCGATACATTTTAGATTGTGTAATGAACCACACAGCCTTCTTGTTCTTACAAGGCAGTCACCTGATGTCATACAATAGATAACCATCCACCATTAAAATCCAACACGAAACATTGTACACATATCAATCCACTAACATACACGCATATAACCCATTAATAACACATAGATCATAACATCAAAACATCAAGTTACACATAAATTGTGTGTGCAACCATTGTTAAAAGAAGGATTGTCCTTTAAGATAATAGGAAATTATATTTTTCAATAACAAATATTTTCATTTATTTAGTGACATTTGATTATAATATATTCAATTATCCCTAAGAATAATTCTTTAGAAATGATGATAATAAATAATCAATTGAAATAGAGTGTAGTTTTTAAAGCCTCAACAAAAATTATACAATATAAGGAATAAATTGTTGAAATGAATACTGTCAAGAGCGAAGAGCAGTGAACACACTAAATTTTCAAAGAGAAAAAGTTATCTACAGGCAATTTCTTTTATCACGTAAGAGGTGTAAATAAAGCTTTGTTAGAGGTAGTTGAGAAACCCTGTTTACAACCAAATTTAAAATCACACATATATTTAAAACGCACATAAAACGCAGTCGTGTAGCAACTTGATTAGTGATAAGGGTTGTGAAAATCCTAAGCAACTGTTAAATGACCTTTAAATGAAAATCATAACCAATTAAGAATATTTAAATAGAAATATGCTTTCTAGTTAAGAAGACTGCATTAGTCACAAAATATGTAAAATTAAATTAAATCAAAGGGTAAGCTAAAGATTCCATCTATCCACTCGAATAATTTTTATCAATGCAAATCCATTCAATCGCTATTCAAGACAATATATTCAATGCCAAGAAAATCGTACAGACTTGAAATCGTTGTCAGCAAGTAAATAAATGTTATTATTGTCTATTAATATATGGGCTGTCAATCAAGGTATAATTTCCCTGTCTATGGAATCCTATAAACTGAAACAAACATAACAAATCCGTTGCAGAAACAATTTATAAATTTTCATTGTATAAACTATGTAAACATTCGCTACATAACTATTGATAAATATTAGCGGTATAAACTGGGTAAAGATTCGTTGTATAAACTATGTGAACATTCGTTGCATAACTATGTATAAATATTAGCTGTATAAACTGGGCAAACATTCATTGTATAAACTATGTGAACATTTACAGTATAAGATATGTAAACAATATTTCTTCCCCAAACACGCAGAGAATAAAAATGTTATTTGCTGGGAGAATAAATACGTAAAAACACAGAGCCGAAATCGCCAAAAACCTTGTTGTGAAATCTGTGCAATGTGTCACAAATTTCTGGTGTGAAGTGTTGTGCCAAGTGCCATGAAATGCGTAGGGTGATAGCTGGGTAGTGTGCCACTAAAATAGTGGTGGGAAACCTTGGTAAAATGCCCCCAAAAATCGTGGGGTGAACTCTGTGTAACTTGCCAATAATCGTGGTTATCTATTGTGTAAGGTGCCATGAAGATCATGGTGTGAAGGCAATGTATTGGGCCACGAAAATTGCAAACATAACATCAAAAGCGCAGGCACAAATAAATTGCAGACATATATAAATTTTGCAGACATTATATAAAAAAGCAGACATGGTATAAATAATTCTGCGGCCATTATATAAATAAATTCGCAGATATTAAAAACACAGACATTATATAAAGAAATTTGCAGACATTATATAAATGAATTCGTAGACATTAAAAAGAACACAACCATATCATAAACTCGTTGTCGACAATCCATTAAAACATATGCATAAACCAGACCATAAATTCGATGTGTATATCATTGTTTGTATCACTATCCAAACTATATGATATAAGGTTTGAAGTGATGAGCCACCACCACGTTGTCCATCATATGGATAAAAAAGTAGTCCCACATAGTCATAAAAATACAGTCACACATAGTTCATAAGAACGCAGTCACGTAGTCATATATTAGATAAAACACAGTCACACATAATAAGCATTGATAGTCATTCACAATAGGAACGCAAGGATTACTCATTCAGAAATGAACCACTCAAAGACACGGAGATACTCAACACAAGAAGGCGCGAGACTAATCATTCGACAATGGATCAATCAAACACACAAATTCTCATTCACAAGAAGGCGCAAGGACTAATCATAAAAGAAAAACGCAGAGATAATTAAGGGATAGGCAGTTGGGAAAAAATTATCCTTCACTCATCATGCATGCATAGCAAAGCAGGGCATTTGAATCTATAGGTATTTAAACACTGAAGTGACGACCTTTGATTCGACTCCTAGCTTACTTCTCAGGCATGGACTGATGACTAAAGGGATAAGGGACGGAAGATAAAAAAACAATCTCTTCATAATAATCAATAAACCCACACAGAGAATTCATTGCAATCAAAAGTTGGGTTCGCAAAGGGAAATCAATTCAGAATTACAACAAGCAAGGGAATTACAAATACCGTAGGAAAGAAGGTGCAAGACAACTCATGGAAATGAATCTTCAACTGATCACAGAAAAACAACATGCATAAATTAAATTTCATTGCAAGTAGCAACTTTAACAGGAGTACCTTAGCCAACGTGAATGCTCCGAAGTTGTTGTCCCCGCGAGTGCTTCGTCCAGCTCTCGCTTGTTGATCGATGTGACCTCATTGGTACCTCCCAACCAACACTAGGGGTACTCTTCTTCCCCCTCATTCCCCTCGATCTGCAAAGGGGCCACACACAAAATACCAAAGAACTGCTAGCACCCAGATCTACTGGAAAGGTCAAGGTAATACTCGTTACCCAAAATGGGTATACCAACTCCCACAAGAGAAAGTTCAGTCAAGGAAAATTTCAGCAGCGTAATGTTACGCAAATAGATCAAATCCATATTCCTCCTCCTCCATCCTTTTTATAGAGATTTCAAGTAATTAGTTTCCCAAATTCTCATTAAATTCCTTATTCATTTAATTAATTAGGAAAAACCTCCCCCGTACACATGTCACCCATCCCCTAGTTGCACCAGAAAATTAATTTTATTAATTATTTAATTATTCCTATTTCCCTAACCTAGATAAAAGAATTCCTAAAAATTCTCCTAGGTGTCCCAATATTCCCTTACAATTTTTAAATGACTTACACCTTACTTAAATACTAGTTGATTTCATAAATAGCAAGTTCCCAAGGCAAGATTCCTTACTAAGTTAGACATTCAACATTTTCTTTATGTTTCCCCTTTTCTTTAGGTTTCCCCCTTTTTCTTTAAGTTTATTATTTCTTTTAAGTTTCCCTCTTTTTCCTTTTTAACTAAAAATCAATTTAGCAAGTGTAGATAAAACAACCATTTATGCTTTTTCTTCTTTAATTAAAAATCAATTTATCAAGTGTAGATAAAACAACCATTTACCCTCTTTTCTTTTTAACTGAAATTAAAATTAGCAAAAATAGATAAAAACAACCATTTCCCTTTTTAAAATTTTAATCCTCCAAGATAATTTGACTTTAATAAATTAATTTGAATTTGTTACCCCGCTTCTTGTTACAGGTTTATTTATTATTATTATTGACCACAAGTTCTACTTAGACATAGGCTTTAATTTTACTAGGTTGGGCGAAATTTTCATTAGGGAAAATTTATTTTTAAATCTTACTTATCACATCATTCATTTTAAGGTTAACTAAATTTTACAAGGTAATAATTATGTGTACTTCCAACCAATTAGGTAAGTAACAAGTGAAATATTTGCATGTATATATTAAGCCTCTTGTTGATGAGCTACTAAATTTATGCATTGGAATCACTATGTATGACATCTCTAGACCAATACGGAAAAATAAATTTCAATTCCACAGAGATGCCCCGAGGCTAAGACATTTTTGTGGTATGTAATATAATATTGCACTTTTATAGTATATAATTTTACTAAAATATGATGGATGTTTTTTAAATATCAATCACTTGTTATATAAATAATATTAACATTAATCTAGCCCCCCGGGGGGCAGCTCAATTAGAAAGTTTCGTGATATGAGGTTCCATGAGGTTTCGAGTTCAACTCCCCCGACTAATCTATTGTGTAGCGCGTGGGGCAGCGTGGAAACACCTGGAGGTTATAGTGGTAGTAGTTGCATAACATGACCACGTGTAACGTGAGTACATTCCCAACTAGTTGTCGATTCCACGAGCCATACAAAAAAAATATTAACATTAATCTATATCTTGCAAGTCTTCAAACAAACTATAAATTTTCATGTTTAGTTTGTGGTCCTAGGATGAAATATCATCATTCAAGAAGTTTAGGAAATGAGGTTTTTGATGAGTATAGGCACTTCCTCCCTAAGAACCATAGGTATCGAACTACAGAAAAACATCCTTTCAATTTTAAAGAAGAGACTAGAATAAAAGCACGAAGAATGACACCTCACCTATGGAATTTGGAATATAATAGAAATCGTCAAGGTAAGAAATTAGTCATTGTATAATATATATTAATGATTTGAAATTTTAATTTGTATTGAATTATGTTGATTGTATCTAACAATTATTGTTGTATTCTCATTTATTTTTCATAAATGTCATCGAGGAATTAATGGGATTCCACAAGGAATGAAAAGATACACTATACAATTTAGTAGTTTTCCCTACTACGAGTACCTACAAATAGTTAATTTTTATTATACAATGCATATTGGGAAGAATGTAACAAAAACATTGTGGAGAATCTTAGATGGAAGGAGTGACAGAAAAACTGTCAAAAGTTTTACTGACAATCAGGAAGCCAATCATGCAGTGAAAAATTTGATTTATTCAAATATTAATGGAAACCAAAATAGTCTTCCATGATTATTTACAGAGAAGGAAAGCAATGTTGTAAAAGTGGTCATTCAGAAAATTAAATTTCCCGTGGGCTTTTCTTCAAACACAAAGAATATCTTCATGAAGAAAGGTGAATTTGGTGGGGTAAAACTCATGAATGGAATACCTTCATTAAGGTAACTATTTTTTTACATTTCAATATTGGTAATACTTATTTTTAGTATTTTACTCCACCAAATTAAATTTCCCAAGGGATTTTATTCAAACATAAATAATATATTCATGAAGAAAGGTGAATTTTCATATAAAACAACCTCAAGTACAAACTGGTATGAAATTTTATTTTCTAAATAAAACATAGAAAGCCATTAAGTTACAATGCACACAATAACTATTCACAATTAATGCAACCACAAATCATTCACCACACATAAACTCATAATTTACCCTGGAAAACCAAACAAGAAAACCAACACTCTTTTGGCTTAAGCCAGGTTCTTATTTATTCTGTAATGGGTAAATTAGAGGCTCTATGGTTCGTCTCTATGCTCCTCAGTGACATTTGGGCATCCTCTCTACATGATGTATAGCTAAATAACCCCATCCTCATTTTGGTCATACATGATATAGAATGTTGATTCAAATGAGAAGATAGCTAGAAGGTCAGGCATCCCCAATGCTTCAACGCCTCTCCAGTCCACTTATCCTTCTTTTTTTCTTTTGTTTTCTTTTTTTCCTACATGTAAAAGGTTTTATGAATACATTAATAGATTTCCCAGCTTTAAATACATTACATATGAAATTGGACATCGTTCATGCTGACATAGGGCCCTTCATGCCAATAACTCGATCTCCTTCGTCATCCATAGCATTAACATTTGTCTATGTTGATCATATTAAAGTCTTGTACCGATAACCAATTGTTATTTTTGAATCTGATTTGGATCACACCTCCCCATTGGGAGGATATCCGTCCCCAAAAGCTACAAAGTATGGATGAGGGAACTTGATTGCAATTTGGTTCCTCTCATACCACTTTGATTTCCTTGGAGTCTGTCCCTTGAGAAAAATCAACCACATTTCTTATTGTCCTCTATGAGTCATCCTCTCCTTGTCCTACATCACTATGTCTTTCTTCAAATACTCAATTCCACGAGGTGTAAGGTCCTTAACAGTCAGAAGAACCTAACATTCTTCCTCCTCATCCGGCATGGAGTGCTCGAACAACTTCAAATACTCCACATTCACCATGCAGTTGATCTACATATAAGGTGGAAGTTTCAACTTGAAAGAATTCTCATTCACTTGTTCAATGATCTCAAATGGTCCATATCTAAGGGCCTTGAGTTTCTTCAATGATCCTTCCAGTTGTTCCCTAAAAATAAAAAGCCACACCTAGTTTCCAACACAGAACTTATCATCCTCCCTATGTTGATCATGTCTGTCGTTGTGAAATTGTTGGCTCTTCTTTAGTTGTTTCTAAAACCTTAGATGTATCGTGTTGATCTTATCGACGAATGTTCTTTCCTTATTCTCTTATCCTTGTATTCATACTTATTCCTTCTATTGTCCATAAACAATATCCAATGGTGAAGGAGGTAGATAACGAAAACAAGTCTCAAAAGGAGACTTATTGGTGGAAGAATGAAGTGCTTTATTGTAAGAATGTTGAATGTAGATTATATGTTCATACCAAGTATTTGGATGTTTGTTCTTGTATCCTCTCAATAGTTTCAACAAATTCCTATTTACAACCTCAGTTTGTCCATCAGTCTAAGGATGGATTGCAATGGAGTACTTCAACTTGGTATCCATTCTTTCCTAAAGCATTGTCCAAAATCTACCCAATAACCTATTATCTTAATCAAATATGATGGAGGTTGATAATCCAAAGTGTACCCAAACATGGTTGAAAAATAGTTCAGTTGTCTCTCATCCAAAGATTGTCTTCTTACATGCAAATTAGAACATACATTTTTTTGAAATAGTCCACCACAATGAACAAGTAGTCATGGCCTCTACGAGTCATGGGTAAACCTCCAAAAAAATCCATGGACATTCTCTCCCAAGGCCTGTTTGGTACTATAAATGGCATGTACAAACCAAGTTTATGGTTGTTGTGTAATACCCCAGGTTAATCCAAAGTGCAATTTTACATATTTTTTATAGTTTGGTGAGCCAAGATATTACAGGTTAGAGTGCCTATGTGATTATTAGGTTTGAGAGCCTGGATTGCTAAAAGGTCAGTGTTCCTATTATTTTAATATGTAAACACTCGTACTATTAATAAAATACAACACTATTGTAGACTGACCCAACAACGGAGATGGGGGATAAACTCCACTAGAAATGGAAAGGGGGGATAAGAGTATAGGAAAGGGATAACCTAAGGGGGGGCTTAATCCCAATGGAATATTATATTAATATTCCTTAAATATAAAGTTATGGATATGAATATATCCTAAGTTTCTTAAGTGGAGATAAGTGAATTCCTTGAGTGCCATGTGTCATAAAAGACAGATGCATATATAAGAGGGATATTTAGTTTAATTCCCATAATTTTTGGATGATTATTCCATGATTTCCAACCTTCGTACTGGAAAGGGGTGTACTAGGCAGTCATACCATAATTGAGCAATTCTAGGAGTGTTTTCTGGGTAGAAATAGACTTAAGAAGTGGGTTGTTAGGTGCATATGATGAATAGGTGGGTTGTCAGGCTCATATGTTGAAGAGGCGGGTTTTCAAGCCCATGGTTAAAGAAGTAAGTTTCCAGACCTCTTATCCCCTAGCCTAGGGATAACTAAGGAGATTATGTATTGCAGCCCACATTTCCTAGACATGGAGATTCGAGAGCCATATTGACTTGAGCCTAGACTTGGAGGACCCATATTTCTACTTCAGCGCCTCCATCTTGTCAGCAGCAGTAACATCCATCCCATCGGCCCGGTCCTTCAATAGTAGTGGGTCTTTCTTCATGAGGTAATGAGTCTCAGTATCATGGTATGTGTCACTTTGATTCTCAAAACATTTGAATGTGTGCATTTAATTCCTTTTTCTTCATGACGTGTGCTTAGACTTTATGCCTTTCCACTTGTCCACACCTGGGGGGAATGAGAGGAATCCCTAGCAAGTTGGTTCCCTTAGGATTTGAGTTTCTATTGGGTGGTTTCATGAAAGGTCATCGTCCATTCCCACCATACTTATCACTTTTCATCATTTTCCCTCTCATCCATCCCCTGCATTGGTTTGGGCATTGGGTTTGTCAAGCTAGCAAAGGGTTGTACCTTTCCTTATGGGAAGAAGGGGCTAAAGGGCTAGAGGGTAAAAGTAGCTGGAAAAAAATAAAACCCAAAAGAGAAAAACTTTCATATGCTTCGCCCAGGGATCCCCGAGAAAGAGATAAAAGGTTTCTCAGTAAGAAATGGAGGGACCCATAAAATAACAAAATCAATACCTAGTTGGAGGATAGGGGGTCTCATCACAAGCCATCCTATTAGGTCCATGGGCATGTAGCGGTATGACACTACCATTCATTTGTTCACCATGCCAGGGTAGTGGCTCTTGGTCGCATAGCCAAGTGAAAGGGGGTCTCATCACGAACCAAACTTCACATCTCCATGAAATGCTTGTGGGTAACACTATCACCATTGGTCAAAACGCTAGGGCAATGTCCCCCAGCTATTCTCTTGAAAGAAAAAGCAATAATATAAAAAGGTAAAAGGAATTGAATTGGCTTGGAAACATTTGGATCCATGACAAAGTGCAACCCACCCTCTTCGGAGGCACCCACAGGTCAGCCATACATTTCCTTGTCATCACTGCACCAATTGCTCGAACATCCTCGTACCACCTTATCCACTTACATGACCTGGATTGGTCTTCACCTAGAAACATCCCACATCCAATGAGAATTATCCCAATAGGATCTCCTAAAACCCTCTCCAAACCTGGATTGTAGAATATCATAACGTCTTTGAGCACTTGTCTGGGAAAGGGGGGTTTATGCACATGTTTATATAACTTGATTATTAGACGTGATTGACATTGATATGATCCCTGTTACTTATGAGGCCATGGGGGGTGTACTTGTTTTTGTTGTAGGGCCACACCCGACGGACAGGAACACATGGGGAGATGATTAGTTTGGACCTTCATAGCGATAAAATCCCACTATATGGATGCTAAGACCTCAACAAGGGGAAGACACATATTAGAGGATTGCACCAAAGAGAGGGGGACGTTCCATCACTGACAACCTGACAGGACTGGACCCAAGGGGGTCTTTCCCTCCCACTATGATGTTGGCATTGGAAGGCCCATGACATCACCTCTGTGACCCTTGACATCACCCAACATTAGTTGGACATGATGGAGGAAGTTATGTGTCAAGTGGCACGTGTGGCTTGATCCAGAGGCCTTCGCAGGCCTAACGTTTTTCTCCTGGAGGCCAAAGTTTCACCTAGGAGGATCAACGCCACCCTAGAAGGGAATAAAGTCACCTATCTTTCTTGATTTAGGCTTTAATTTGTCAATTTTATGTAAAAATTGGATATTTCATGTAAATTGGCCATGTCGGCTTTATTTTTACCTAATTTTGTAATTAAAGGTCATTGTAACTGTATAAATAAGGGTTTTTTCCCTTTTATTTTTTATCATCTTGGACTCACACAAGTGAGGTCTAAAATTTGTGCCCTACTTAGGGTTTATTGGCTGAAATTTTAGGCACACTTCTTGGAGGAGGCTAACTTTGGTGTTTTTTGGCATTTTTCTTGGTGGAAAATATTCAACTAGGCTTATTGCTAGATTATTCTTGGTGGATGTAAGTGAATTTCTGCAGCCCCTTTTTTTTTTTTAAATGGTTATGGTACATTTACTTTGTATTTATTCCAATATGATGAAATTGCTAGTTTAAAACCCTAGGAGAACAAGCACATGTTATTGTCCTTGTCTTAACAATTTTTCACCTATTATATTGTGTTAGAAACCCTACTTTATTGAATCATTGTGCTAAGTGCCCTACCATTGTAGCACCCTATCATCATTTTCTTCACCAAGTCATCATTTACTTCATCCTTGAGCTAAAGAAGGAAGAAAACCACTAGGGCCTAGGGTTACCTACTTCCTAGTGGCCATTTGTCTCCTAAGGTTTAGTGATTGAGGCCTTGGGTGACCAACACCTCAATAATTGACCTTCTTGTCTCTATCTCTCACATTATCATTTGTTCCTTCAAGTTTTCTTGTTGCAAAGTGACTCCATTATCTGTAAAAGGCACTGATTTAGATCTTGAAATTGATTGATTGATGAAACCAACCCTTAAGTTTTTTACCTCAAGAAACCTACTAACCTTTCCTAACCCTGGATTAGACTAATTCACTAACCTTCTTGTTGCTGTTACAAAAGTAAGCTATAGCCATTTATTACAGCAGTAAAAGAACTTAAAAGCAATTGCATAAGTTGATTTATACACTTCCTAATTAGCTTCTGACAACTACTAGTACATTGCTATTATTGGGTTGTTATTTTTGGTCATTGTGAAGATCTTTTAAGGAATTTATTGTGAAGTTATCATCTTATAAAAATTTATGTTATAAAATTCTGTTTTCTTCATCTTGCATCAAATTATTGATTTTATTGACAATTCCAAGGTTTTATGAATCACTAACATCACATTGTACTTGCAAAAGATATTGTTTTTATTGTTGCTTTGTTCTGGGCAGGTACATCTAAGCACATAATTGCTTCATTGGTTAAAACTTTGGGACTTTCTGATCAGTGTGACTTGTGAGAGGGGATACCTTTTATCGACACTTTAACCTTTGCTTTCTCAAACCCCCAGGTCACCGAGGATGTCTCCCTTGGGTTATAATCCCTAAATAGAAAGAGGTGTCTTATTAATGTGGCAGTTATAGGATAACCTCATGTTATTCCAATTTTCCTCCCTTAGCCTTTCCCTTTGGGACAATTACAAATTGCGCGATAACATTTTGGCGTCATTGCCAGGGAACACTAAGTCAATTCTCCTCAAAGATGAAACTTTTCAGTAATCCTTTCCTCAAAAGTCTTTACTTTTCAAATCTTACCTAGCAACTCCACTAAGGGTGATCCTCTCATCCCTTTGATAGTTTCAAGAAAATTATTTGGTGACTCCACTAATGACAAAACCAACCATGACTTCTCAATGGGACCCAGGAAATATCAAACCTTTAGACATGAGTAAAATACTAGGATACCCTCGACAAATTCCCCCAAAGTATGATAAATGGATCCCTAAATTTACTGGTAGTGATGGGGAGAGAGTTGACTATCACGTGGGTGATTTCTGGGCTTTCTTTCAATTCCACTCTATCAGTGACGATGATGAAGATTTGGCAATGAAACTCTTATCTTACACTCTTCATGGAAATTATAGGAAGTGGTATGACAACCTCTCTGATGCTAGCATCGCATCTGTGGAACAATTGGAAGAAACCTTTCTCAAATTATGGGGCATTAAGTTGAAAGACATCCCAGTATTACTAAAAATACTTGAGCATATAAAACAAACTAAGAATGAAACTATCAAACAATTCTAGGATAGGTTTGAGGAAATACTATTTTGAATTCCTGGAAGCCATCATCCTGAAGAAAAGTACCTCATTTATCTCTATACCAATTCACTCTTAGTTCATTTAGGGTTTTCCCTCAGTAAAAAGGGCCCTAGAATGCTCCATGAGGCTCTTAACATGGCTACAGAAATTGAGACAAATATCACCTTATCCCAAGAAGGACACCTATTTACCCTAGAAACTCTTAGTTTGGAGAGATTAGTTTCCCTTGAGACCTTTACTACTGATTTCCAAGAATAAGGGGAACAAATCATCGACCAACAATAGGGTAAGGAGGATGATCTTGATGAGGTTTTCCAATCCAAGAAGGAAGAACAAAGGATTACTCATTCTTCTGCCAAGAGAAATGAAGATGTGGTTGAGGAGATAGAACCTAAGGACATAAAAAACAATGATGAAGTATTTATGTGTCCTCCTCCTTCTAATGAAGCCATCCAAAATCCCATTTTTCCTGCACAAGAAAAAGAGGATGAGGTTAGTCACTTTTCTTTTCAGGATTTTGATAATACCTTATTCTATGATTCATAGAGTGAAGGAGAAATAAAATCCTTAGTCAAGGTAGAGTCTCCTGGTTGTAGAGTTGAAGATGTAGGGACAATTCATAAGGGTGAAATAATGATGCATGTTGTCTCATTTTATGAATTCACCCAAGTCCTCAAATCTCCTACACAAGAAGAAATAAACATGGTGAGTTTCCTTTCCAAAAATTTGATGATTCTTTATTTTATGATTTGGGAAGTGAAGAGGTGCTAGAGGAGCCCTTGAATGCTTTAAATCCTTCATGTTATGATGAATATAGTGACATTTTTTATAATATTGATGAGTTCATACATATTGGAATGCGTAAGTGGGATATGATTGGTTTTAATAAGGATCCCATTTACAACATTGAAGGTCATTTCCAAAAGTTTCCTTTGCAACTATCATATGAGGTTACTAATTTTGAAAATTGGTAATGAGGAGATGATATAATTATAGATACTTTCCAAACACCCAGGGATGACCTAGTCCTATATTCTCCTGATGATTTTCGGTCATAAATTGAGGATTTTTATGAATACTCCTCTGAGCATTTAGATCTTTTTTATGAAGCAAATTATCAACCATCGTTATGCTCAGATCTTGATAAGAGTGAGGAAGTTGCTTTCCTGAAACATGATACTTGTGATAAGATTTTCCACCTCCCTTTGATCACTATACCTCTCTATGTCACTAAGGGTGTGATTTAGAAACATGTCTCTTTTTCCAAGTCTTCTTTAGGACAAAGCCTCCTTTGGGAGTTTCGGGGAAGGTTGAGTACCTTAAGAAGAATCTTATTATCACGGTCTTCCAGCTTCCCCTTAAGAAATTCTTAGTCATCCTCTAGGTTCTTGCTAGTCCCTTCCCAGGCCTCAGATTGTTAAGATGTCCAAGGTAGCCAGCTTTCAAAATCTTTGATTCGGTATTTTGAACCTTTGACTTTTCATGATCCCTTTCTAAAATGGATTGAGCACTTTCCTGAGAGAATGACTTGGCACCATTTTTTCCCTCCCACCCGCCTTCATGAGCTAGAACTTACAATTTCCAATGATAAAATACATTTATAACTCATGTTATTTTTGTTCTTAACTTATCACTGCTTTGGTTTATGACAAAGCATAGAGGGAGGTATTGTGAGACATTTCTAGGATGGTTTCACTGTCTATTTGACTACACCTAGAATTCAACCAAGAGGTAAGTACGGGTAAGTATGTAGGCATTTGCATTCATTGTATATGCCATCTGCATTTCATGCTAGATTAGTTGTATTTCCATTTGTATATATTCTTGTTAACTTTGATTTTATTGTACCATATATGAGCCAGGGGTGATATCACCACCCCAAATGATTACTAATAATTTTTGTTGAGATCTAGCAGATCATAGGTCATACCATACATGTTCTCTATGGTGAGAACATGTCCCCGAGTTGGAGCTAGATTTTATCCCCTATCCTATGGATAACTAAGGATATTATGTCTTGAGGCCCACATGTCCTGGACATGGAGTATCAAAAGACATATTGAATTGATCCTGTCCCTAGAGGGCCCATATTTATTCTTCAGCGCCTGCATCTTGTCAGCAATAGAAACATCCATGCCATCGGCTTGGTCCTTTAGTAGCAGTGGGTCTTTCTCCATGAGGTAATGCGTCCAGGTATCATGGTATGTGTCACTCTGATTCTAAAAACATTTGAATGTGTGCATTTAATTATTTTTGTTTCATGAAGTGTGCTTGGACTTCATGCCTTTCCACTTGTCCACACCTGGGGGAAATGATAGGATGCCCTAGCAAGTTGGTTCCCTTAGGATTTGATTTTCTACTAGGTGGGTTCATGAAAGGTCATCGTCCATTCCCACCATACTTATAACTTTTCATCATTTTCCCTCTCATCCATCCCCTGCATTGGTTTGGTCATTGGGTTTTCCAAGATAGCAAAGGGTTTTACCTTTCCTTGTGGGAATAAGGGGCTAAAATCCCAGAGGGTAAAGGTAGATGGAAAAGGATAAAATCAAAAAGAACAAAACCTTCATATGCTTCACCCAGGGATCCCCAAGAATGAAATAAAAAGGTTTCTCAGCAAGAAATGGAGGGACCCATAGAATAAAAAAATAAAGAACTAGTTGGAGGATAGGGTTCCCATCACACTACTACATTGGGCACAAATTACGACGGTTTAAAATTTCTTCGTATTATTTTTTCTTTTTTTGGACTAAATATGCTTTTTTTTCAGGGTCCAACTGTTGGTCTCTCTAGCGACCAACCTTCCACGTTGGTCATTATAACGACAAAAGTTAGTTGGTAGAGAAACCAACCACAAGTTAGTCTCTATAGCGACCAACTTGGCACGTGTGAGAATCAAACAGTCATTTACGACAAATCAATCCTATATATATCTCAATTATGAAAAATTTACTATAGTTGCGACAATCATTTTCTACAGTTGCGAAAATTATTCGAGTGTTCTGATGCAATGGTGTTCTAGTTTTCTATGAAATATTGATTTCAATTCTCTTTCAAGAAGAGAAACATTGAATTGATCAGACTCTGCATAGCTGAGATTTTGAAGGTTAGTACTTAAAAAAAATTTGTGTGATTTAGTAGTTTGGTGCTATTGAACTATTTTCTGGTTTATTTTCTCCTTAAATCAGATTTTATGGTTTATTTTAACTCCTTAGAAAGATTTTATGGTTTATCCACTTTTGATAGAGTAAAAAGATTATTGATTCAGCTACAATCACTTTAATTAGATTCAATCACTCTAATTTTGTTCTTATATTTCATGGAACTTCTTGAATATATAAGTATCCTTGCCTTAGTAAATTTACATTTAGGGTTTCCTCCTTGAGTTTGAAAAGAACCAACTAGAAGTGAAGAGTAATGGTTTTTTTGTTGATATTGGGCATCAGTACTCTTGTGTATCCCTAAAGATACCCTAATTTTTATTAGGGACTTAATATTATATAGTGTGATTTTGGGTGATAATAGATCCACCTCCTCTTATTAATGTTTCATGCTTTTAGGTTTCATGTTTTGTCCCTTATTTTTTCTAAACATGTTGTATAATTTTCATTACAAATATCTAAATATATACCAAATTAATTGAATAGATTTGTATATTGTACTTATAATGTTTCAATGGATTTGTTGCAATAGTTAATTACAATGTCAACTCCAGGCAAGAAAAGAGAGCTTGTTATGTTAAAGAAGCACATGGTGATTCATGGTGATGGGAAATGTTATTGCCCTTGTTGTGAATGCAGGGGTTTTAATGGAAGAAGACTACCTTTAAAAATAGTTGAAAAAAATTGTAGGGAGAATGGGCACGTTGAAGGGGGCAATGAATATAGTCCCATGGTAAGTAATTAGTTATTATAGNATTAATTTTTTTTTTTTAATTTATCTTTCAAAATAATATTTGTGATATACTCTAATTGTATTTTATTCCTTCCATTGTTTTTATTAAAGAAAATTCATCCTAAGAATGTGATGCCAGGGTTGTCTTGGTTACTCTTGTGACTAATATTAGTCGTTCGACCGACTAATATTCGTCGGTTGCCGAAATTTTCCCTATTGTGAATAGGCTTATTTTCCTGATTGTGAATAGGCTTCTTTTCCTAGTCGCTAGACCAGCAAAGATCCATGTGTGGCCGCTAGACCGACGAATGGATTCCGACGAAAAAAAAAACATCTTGGTCGCAAAAACGACCCTTTGCTAATGAAACTTCATCGCAAAAATGTTCAAATTTAATAGTGTCATGAGCTAGCCTATCAGGTCCATGGGCATGCAGTGGTATGACACTACCATTTAGTTGGTCACCACACCAGGGTAGTGGCTCTTGGTGGCATAGCCAAGAGAAAGGGGGTCTCATCACGATCCAACCTTCTCATCTCTGTGAAATGCTTATGGGTAACACTTTCACCACTAGTCACCAAGCCAGGGCAGTGTCCCACAACTATTTACTTGAAAGAAAAAAAAATAAGATAAAAAGGTAAAAGGCATTGAATGGGATTGGAAACATTTGCATCCATGACAAGGTGCATCTCACCCTCTTCATAGGCACCCATAGGTAAGCCATACATTTCCATCACTACACCCATTTCTCAAACATCACCTTACCACCTCATCCACTTACATGGCCTGGATTGGTATTCACCTAGAATAATCCCACATCCAATAATAATTAGCCTAATAGGACCTCCTGAAACCCTCTCCAGACTTGTCTTGTAGAATATCATAACGTATTTGAGCACTTGTCTAGGAAAGGGGGGTTTATGCACATGTTTAGATAACTTGATTATTAGGCGTGATTGAAATTTCTATGATCATTGTGAATTATGAGCCCATGGAGGGCGTACTTGTTTTTTTATAGGATCACATCCAACAGACATGTACACATGGGGAGATTATTAGTTTGGACCTCCATAGGGATAAAATCCCACCAGATGGATGTTGAGACCCCAGACAGAGGAAGAAACATATTAGAATCTTGCATGGGAGAGAGAGGGGGACGTTCCACCAGAGACATCCTGATAGGATTGGACCCATGGGGGTATTTCCCTCCCACTATGATGTTGGCCTTGGAAGGCCCATGACATCACCTTTGTGACCCTTAACATCACCTAGCGTTAGATGGACATGATGGAGGAATTTATGTGCCAAGTGGCACATGTGGCTTGATCCAAAGGCCTTGGGAGGCATAATGTTTTTCTCTTGGAGGCCAATGTTTCACCTAGGAGGCCCAACGTCACCCTATAAGGGAATGAAATCACCTCTCTTTCTTGATTTGGAATTTAATCTGTCAATTTTATGTAAAAACTGGATAGTTCATGTAAACTGGCCATGTCGGGCTTTTTTTTTACCTAATTTTGTAATTAAAGGTCATTGTAATTTTATAAATAAGGGTTTTTTCCCTTGTATTTTTCATCATATTGGACTCACACAAGTGAGGTCTGAAATTTTCACCCTACTTAGGGTTTATTGGCTGAAATTTTAGGTGCACTTCTTGGAGGAGGCTAAATTTGGTGTTTCTTGGCATTTTTCTTGGTGGAAAATATTCAACTAGGCTTATTACTAGATTATTCTTGGTGCATGTAAGTGAATTTATGCAATACTTATTTGTTTTGAATGATTATGGTACATTTACTTTGCATTTATTCCAAGATTATGAAATTACTAGTTTAAAACACTAGGAGAACAAGAACATCTTATTGTCCTTGTCTTAACAATTTTTCACCTACTAGATTGTGTTAGAAACCCTACTTTCTTAAATCATTGTGCTAAGGACCATACCATTGTATCACCCTAGCATCAGTTTCTTCATCAAGCCATCATTTACTTCATCCTTGAGCTAAAGAAGGAGGAAAATTGCTAGGGCCTAGGGTTACCTACTTCCTAGTTATCGTTTTCCTCCTAGGGTTTAATGATTGAGGCCTTGGGTTAGAAACACCTCAATCATTGACCTTCTTGTCTCTAGCTCTCACATTATCATTTGTTCCTTCAAGTTTTCTGCTGCAAAGTGACTCCATTATCCCTAAAAGGAACTGATTTAGACCTCTAAATTGATTTATTGATGAAACCAACCCTCAAGTCTTTTACCTCAAGCAACCTACTAACCTTTCCTAACCCTAGATTAGAATAATTCACTAACCTTCTTTTTGTTACAAAAGTAATATACAACCATTTATTACAGCAGTAAAAGCACTTAAAATCAATTGCATAAGTTGATTTATACACTGCCTAATTAGCTTCTAACAACTACTAGTACATTCCTATTATTGGGTTATTATTTTTGTTCATTGTGAAGCTCTTTTAAGGCATTTATTGTGAAGTTATTATCTTATAAACATTGTTGTTACAATTTATTTTTTCTTCATCTTTCATCACATTATTTCTTTTATTGACAAGTCCAAGGTTTTATGAAGCAATAACATCACATTGTACTTGCAAAAGATATTATTTTTCTTGTTTCTTTCTTTTGGGCAGGTACATCTAAGCACATCATTGCTTCATTGGTTAAAAATTTGGGACTTTTTGATCAGTTTGACTTGTGAGAGGGGATACAGTTTATCACACTTTAACCTTTGCCTTATCAAACCCCCCGGTCACTGAGGACGTCTACTCTGGGTTAACATCCCTAAATAGAAAGATGTATCTTATTAAGGTGACAGTGATAGGATAACCTCATGTTACGCCAATATACCTCCCTTAGCCTTTCCCTTTGTGAAAAGTAAAAATTGTGTGATAAGAAGGCCCATGATCAAAGAAGCGGGTTGTCAGGCCTGTGATCACTCTCCTCAGGTGAGAGAACTATTGGGAATTAATTCCAAAGGTGCCAAGATACAACTATAGGGCTATGAGACTCCATGTCCATCCTGTTGTTGAATCCCCTTAATAGAAGTGGGCCAACAAAACGACTGTTGAGAAGAGAATGGGTAGGGTGGGACAAGCATGTGGGGGATGAGGGAATATAGGTTGGTTGCTATAATTGGAAATTGAGTCTCAGAATTGTTGTTGTATGAGAGACCTTAACCTGGATTAGGATTTCCTTTTCCCTGGTGGAGTCTTAGCCCCAGCTCAGGGGTGACCCATTGTTGAAAGTTATGAGCAGTGTGGTCTATGAATGGGAGGAATTTGGAAGGTCTTCACGTAGTTGTTGTTTTTACCACAAAAGATATGTGTCCCTTTAATTATTATTATTATTTTGTATAACATATGTAATTATGTTAATTGCATTATGTTGTAATTATATTTTACATGTTGTTTATTGTGCATAGTATATTTATTTCTATTATTGAAATTGTATATGTATGCATGACTTATTTTGTGTTTTTATTACTCTCCTTAACTCTGTTCATGTGCATAACACATCAGTAAATTTAATGGTATTATAATTCAAATTTTTGATGTGGTATTGCCCAGCAAGGTGTTGGGGATGCTACAAAGTGGTATCAAATCCTAGTTCTCAACATTGAGCCTACATGGACCCAATTAGCAAAGAATAGAACATAAATTTACAGAGTAAGCATGCAAATTGTTTGACAGAATGTTGGAATGAGGATGTCTACAATTCATTTGACAAAATTATTGTAGTAGGATCTGAAATAATTCTTGGAACATTCCATGGAAAATTGCAAGAATAAAGAAAAGGAATTAAAATCCCTAATTCAAATCTCAATTTGGAAAAATCTGAGCCTGCAAATTGGATGAATTTCATGTTTACAGAACACCTTGGTGAAATTAAGAAAAAATGGTGTTAGGACCACATATTGTACCCTTTTTGCCCATACTTTTTGCTATTATTTTACCCTTCATCACCTGCATTTTGACTTATACTATCATTTCACCTAATCATTCCAAGGTATACAACGTCCTTTCTCATTATTTTATGCT
>SNQJ01S0030900.1:4588-17626 GCA_010110895.2 Picea sitchensis
CTGGAGAGATATCCCAGCTGATTTATGCATCTGAAACTATATTAGATCATCTATGTACATACATGTATAGTTAGCATATTTCTTAAATCCAAAACTGCATTCATCAAAAGGGAGAATCATAGCTTTGAGACTTCTGGAGAATCAACCACATGACATGAACATCCTCGTATGGACAAGACTTGATGTCGTTGTAAAGCATCCCAAGATTTGCTGAACCACATTACCAACAACGTTATTGATTAGAGCCATATTAATATCACTTACTTGAATTTGCAATCCAGAAGAACTTGAAACACACATTGAATCTACAGAGACAAAGTTCTTTGTAAGTTTGTACCTGTGTTGTACATGCATTGGCTTTGAGGCCTTATAAATCTCTCGGAGATAATGTAGTCCCAAGCTCTTCTCAGAGTTGGAAAAACTGCCAGAACTCGATTCTTTCATCCAATCTCGCCTGCATCCTCTTTATTTAATCGCAGTAATCCAAGAAGCTTGGTCATGGCGGAACTGCCAGACCATAAGATATTTCAGAAGAAAAGGCAAGGTGAGGCAGTGAATTAACTGGAGAGATAACAACCTTGCTTGCAGAATGTAAGAATGCAATGTAGATATAGATTGCATCAAGTTTATCACTGCATCAATAGACTGTGATAAAATAGACTGCATCAAGTTTATCACTGCATCAAGCTGCCGTGGAGCTCCAATTTCCTTAACCATTAAATGACAACAAATTCAGCAGAATATAATAATAATAAAAACAACCCAAGTGATAAAAACGCCATCAGAAGTATAACAAATTCAGTAGAGTATAATAAGGTTTCAATTAGTTGTTACCTCATCTTGATGTGCATTCAAGATATTTCTACGTTTCTGTATGATGCCATAAGTGAAATCGTCCAAAACCCTAACGTCTTGCTTGAGCTTGGCCTCAGAGCCAAGATTGAAGCGTTTCTTGAGTTTCCAGAAAGGATCGAAGTATCGAGAGGCGCAGAGGGCATTAGACCTGTCAAAATCCGAAGAAAATAGAACGTTTGGAAGGGAGGAAGCCAGAGAACCTATTTCAACCCCAAACCCCACCTTGCATATCGAATCAAATGTCATCCGCATGAACATATCCTGCAGGCCAAAATCATTCTAATTAATAGCCCTAAATCTACCTAAAATAGGTCCAAATACATATGAACACGATTCATCCTCCAAAATACACATTACCTGCATATTGGCAACATTGTTATTGTGGGCTAACTGTCCCTGCAAGATCATGGCTAATTTGAGGGCGTATTTCCTGAAGGCATTCGCACTGTAATCTATCTCGTAACATCTTAGATGAAAACTCAAGGCTGGCAGACTTGTGTTGGAGCTTCCACATTTCTCCATCCGTATTAAAAATGTCATCGCCCAGAAGGTCATATTATATCTCATGAGCTGCAGGGCCCTAATTCAATAACTGGAGCTTAAATTCAAGGATCATACAAATTATTACACAAAATCATGAATCCAATCATACTATTCACAACTTCATAAACAATCACTTACTTTGACATAATTAGAGAAATTGGTCTTGAGAATGTACTCAACGTTTGCAGGGTCCACCGTGAAGAGAAGCTTGAAACCGATGTACTTGGCTTCGAATGTGGGGAAATGCATTGCATAGTCTGTAAGCCAGTCATACAGCCGGTGTAAATTAGCTGTGAGCTCCAGGGTCGAACCCAGCAGGGGCCATGATTTGGGTCCCGCTGTAATAATATGATTGTCTCTCCTCTTGTATATCCAAACCCAAGTCCATATTGATATGTCGAGAACAACTGTTGTGACTGTGAATGCAGCGGGTACCCAGTGGACATTCATAACTCTGCACATTGTCATTCTGTCAATACACACATGTTAATACTGCATCAATAAAATACTTGAATACATGAAATAGTAGAGTCTCTACATAATAATCTTTATCTTTTTCTTCAGATTCAAGTTCTCAACAGAACTACAGCTTCGGCTCCGTGGAAACCGAAGATCTTCGTCCACAGGCTTCTTGAAAGATCCAGAGAAATAGCAAGGGCTCTCTTCATTAATTCTCCCCACACTATTCTGTTGACGATTACGGTTCTCAGTGTAAGTGCTGAGACTCCGGTTGAAGGGATGATGATCGGACAACTTCGTTATTCTTATTTGCGTTGTACGCACCCATTGCGAAGGTGCTCTAACGAGATCTTTGTAATCGCGATCGTCATCCCTGAGAGAAAAAGAGTTCACACTGAAGCTCCTTGGGAGAGCCATGGCTACCCCAGGGTTGATGTCGTTTCATACTACTTCTGCCATATGACCACAGTACAATTGGCCCTTCCCTCTTTGCTCTGCTGTGTGAAATTGTCAAATTTATTAATTGTGTTTACATTGAAAGACGTGAAGCCTACAATAACACATCAAACATATCAGCCAATCAAATTTGAGAAAAATATATTATTTTATTATTAAAAAAAATATATTTTTTGATTTCCTATGTTACACATTTGATATAAAACAAAAATCTAAAGTCAACTATAAACTAATAGAGAGTCAATGAGCAACTCATCGCTATAGTCCCAAGCCTTTGGCAGGGACTAATAAAGCTTTTTTAAATAGAGTTTTAGTGAAGGTACCATCCATAACAAATCTCAAACACTTGGCATAGATATTGTAGGAAAAATGATGATAAATATGCAACAAAAAAACGATAAGAAACCTCAAACACTTGGCATTGATATTGCAAGAAAAACAACGATAGATACCAAATAGAAAATCCACAGGGAAATGGACAAACACCTCTTTATATATAGATAAAATTGTATGCATGGGTTAATTGTGAATGAGTTGCAAACTATGATGCATATGCACTGATCAAGGGAATGACATATGTAATGATCAAGGTGGTGGCACAATAACTATGTAGGCATATGTAATAATAAAGGTGATGGTTGCAAAGACATGAGGGGCAATACTACAATAGGTTTAGACATTTAGTTATCAAATATAGGTTTTTATTTAAAAAAATTCAAAACTAACTGGTGTGATTAATAACTAAGACATGAAACAATGTGTAACATCCCCAACCACCAATAGGCCGGGCAATGTTATTACTCAGACGCTTTACTTAGCTCTGATACTAAACTGTAGCATCCCCGACCAACACAGAGACCAAGTAATGCTACCACTACGGAATATACACTTATATAATATATGCATTTTAATGAAAATAAAACACATAACAAAGAGTTACTGCTACCATAAAGATTCAAATCTATTATACAATAATTCATATACGCAACATAATACATGATAACATTCCAACATCATAGGCATGCATAACATAAAATTAAGCACGTAAATGATACTTATCTTTCAACTGGAATAACACCACCAATTGCATCCAGACCTTCCATGAACCTCCCAGCCATAGGCCACGCTGCTCATCACGCTCAGTAGTGGGTCACCCTCGAGCTGGGACTAAGCTCCACCCAGGGCAAGGGAATCCTAGACTAGGCCGAGGTTACAGGAAAACTGCACAGTGCAACCGAAAGGATTCTCTCTAGGAGCCTTCTTACGCCCACTACTCAAGGACTCTCATTCCCCACATGCTTGTTCCACCCGGGAGTATACACCTTCACTGTCACACAGTCCATCGGCTGCTTCACCTCCCTCTCAGGGTCTCGACAACGAGTCGGATCAGGAATTCTCAGAGCTCCATAGCTGGTGCTGGACTCTCTCTAGGAGAAAACCACTTCCCAACAAACTCTCGCACCTGGATAGAGCTGCTCACATGCCTGATAACCTGCCTCTTATACCATGGGCCTGACAACCCGCTTCTTCAACCACTTTCGACCCAGTTCCAGCCAGGTGACAGCAACAACAACATGAAAAACGGTCATGAACACCCAAAACGGTAACAGTCATACACTAGACATAGCAAGGCTCAGTAAGAAACAACCGATGGAAATAACACACACTCTGTCAAGGAACGGTGTGGCCGCAACAACCAATCGTTATAACACAACACGACTCAGACATTTACAGGGTGCTCAGACTTCACAGGAGACACGACTCAGTCCACGGTTTGCCACTCGTTTCAGGGCACGTGACAACGAATCAACGCAAAGGTCGATCCTCGAGCTAAACAAAATTCATGGAATTCACGGAGGATGGGGAAGAATGACCAATGACCAATATTCCCATAAGGTTTTCCCTTCACTGTGCGCGGATATGTAGAGGTAGACACAGAGGGAAAACGGTTCAGATGCTTCAGATTCCTGCGATCTCAGGCGGAGGATGACAGAATGAGAGAGCGAACCCGACACAGTTTGACTCTTGGGTTTTAACTACATGAGCCCATGTCGACACCTGTCTCCCTGTCGCTATATGTGCTCCATTTAGCATATGTTCCTTTCCCAGGAACTTGGGACAACACTCAACATGTCCACCTCAGCCTTCAGGAAATAATAATAAATTATTATCCCCTTTAGAGGTAAGCCCCCTAGCTTAGACCCTAGGCCCAACACTTAGCCTCCTCCCTTACCCAATCTTGTGGAAGCTTAGATCCCCATCAATATTTCTTCGTGGTCTGTCTGCACACAATGATGTTTAATCTTTATTAATGTTTTGCATAATTACGTATACAAAAACAAGCTCCTGAACTTTAACACCTAGGCTCTCCGGCCTATTAACACATAATCCCACCAGCTTATCACACTCGGCTCACCAACCTACAGATCATGTTTACAATTCATAAATACAATAAGGGCTCATCCTTGGGGATATTACAATCCCCTCCCCTTATTTTTGCATTGTCCTCGGTGCAACTTTCTTACATAGCATCAACAAGATTTCCAAAATCTTCAAAAAGATGTGGGTATTCTGCCCGCATAGCATCCTCATGCTCCCATGTCACGTCCTCAGGACCATACTAGGTCCACTGGACCTTTACAAACCCTATGGCTCGATTCCAGAGTTGTTTTCTCTTCCGGTCCAATACACGCACCGAATGCACTTGCAAGACACCTTCTTGCGCCACCTGAATCACATTCCAATCAATAGCATGATTAGCATCAGGTATAAATTTCTTAAGCAATGAAACACGAAACACATTATGTACAGTCATGGATGCAGGTAATGCAAGCATATATGCAATGTATATATATGTATATACAGACAATTCTAATAACATTATAACCTGTATACAAGATACACAACATACAATAAATAGAGAATTGTACTTATCTTTTGATTGAGAAGACCTTCCACCCCTAAGCAGGGCTATGAATCCATCGGGGCAATGGCTTCCCAAGATAGCCACGGTCCATAATCCATATCCACATGGTCTAGGCCAAGGTACTAAACCTCGGAAGCACTCCAACCAACAGTCTCTCTTCCCCACATGCCTATCCCACCCCAGGAGTGTGCACCTTCACTGTCACACAGTCCATCGACTGTTACACCTCTCTTTCCTTGGGCTTAAACAACAGGCTGGACCGGAAGTCTTAGAGCACCATGGCTCGAGGAGTTCCAACTTCCCTCAGAGGTCTCCAATCGACATCTTCCTCGAGCTACTCTTTGTAGTCAACATTCTAACTTTAATCATCTCATCTGCATCACCCACATGCAGTTATCATGAGAAAACATAAAAGAATTCATTTTAGGAACTTCAATTAGTTCAAAAGGGAATTCAACTTTTTCCCCAAAACATGAAATTATATTTCATAATTCATCTTGGTTGTTGCCATATTATGAATGCATCCATCCTTGTGGTTTTCCACATGCACCAAACTGCATACCATTTTCCTACAAGGCTTCATCTTGGATACTGCCAACAATTGTCAATATTTCCTGTACATCATAATTCAATTGCAATATGTACAAAATCTTATGCAGTGATCTTAGAATTTCCCGCACTTAGAAATTCAATCACAATTACCCAACAATTAATAAACTAGAATGACTCGTCATTCTATGCATATGCATGTTCATAGTAATATCTGTAAGTTCATTGCTTCTTTTTCTGAACAAGAAAATTTCATGTAGTCAATGCTCATGTGACTACTTGACTTGCAACTTTCTTGTTGCAATGTCTAACACCTCCCTGAAATGTCCTCAACTTCATGAGTTAACAACATTTCAGCCGTCAGTAACAATTATTTCCATGCAGTAATATATATGCATGTACTTACAAAACACATTCCATCAATGCATTTAGTATACAATTCTATTACTTACTATGCATGAGTGCAAATCTCAATGCATAATTAATCAACACACATTGCATTGAATTACATAATGCTCTTTATCTCAGTCATGTATCTCACCATCCATAAGTTGGAATTCTGGTCAATGTGTTGACACATTCTCCACACACTTCCTATTGTCTTCCCAATTAATTGGATGCCTTCCTTTTCGACCCGAACACTACACCAAGAATATAATTATGTGGTGTTCATTAGTGTTAGAAAAAATGTTGTAGTCCAAGTGTTATTTAAAGGTAGGAAGCTTTTAGTACTTGTGTGGCTCATAACCTTTCCATATCTGTCCCTTGCCATATCCAACCATGTCCTAATCTCATACATGACTAGCTTACTGGCATTCATTCCTATACCAAGTTCTTATTTTTTAATTCTTTGGTTATTACTCCATAACCAAATTAACATGACATTCTACTATGTCACTGTGTGCATTCAGAAGCTAAAAAGCTTTGAATTAATACATGCCTCCAACCTTTACCACATCCAGTGGTATGCATTCAATAATATAATCATGTGATTTTATAAAATAACTTTGGCTGAGGAAATTCTTACCTAAATTTCCTTTCAACAATTATGCAAAAAGAGTAATAAAAAATCATACCTCCATGACTGCCATTAATAAATTTTATACTACCTGAAAGTCTGATGGTAGTAGAAGATTTCATGCTTCTTTTATCAAACTTATAACCAACACTTCAGCTCTCTGATGCTTCCCTCCTTATGCAACAACATCACCAACAACACTTGTAAACATGCAAACATTCTTTCCTCTGGCTGACCCAATGAACCATAATGTACTTACTGCCACAAAAATTGCAGTAACTTCTTTCTCCCTATAAAACTTTTTCTTGTTGTTCCCAGAAGTGTTCAATTCTTCTCTGATTCCTGAATCTTCTTGCGCTCTCATTGTAGTCACTGTACATGACTATTTATGCCCTGAGCACTTTCGATGCAGTGCCCCTACCTCAACAGGGTCTGCTAACCTCTCGGTGAAAGTATCCTTCCAAAAGCTGAGTCAGATTGACTCTCCGGGCTCGTGATCGAACCCAAAAAAATTATACACAGGCCCCCTTTTCTCCTTTAGACGCAGGTCCTGTAAGACCCGTGGGCTATTCCTGCGCGCTTCCAAAACTCCAAGTTTCGGGTGCTAGCCCCTTTTTCATTAGTCCTTTCCTTCATAAGACCCTAGGCTATGACCTCATGGAAAAATGTGATTGCGGGCATGGGCAAGAGTGGTTTTAGGCCAACCCACTTTTTGCCCTACAATTCACCTCCAGTTGCCACACATCACTTTGTTAAAATCATGGTATAAATTGCGACCCACTCTCAGATTTTTAACATCAGAGCAAGTTCTGGCCCCACAATCTAGCTCATCCGTCGATCTCCAATTCCTTGGCGATACCTCTCGATCAACGACTACTATCTATTCTTTACTTGCCTCTGGCCAACTGTCCAATCAACGACCTTTTTTTATTTCTTTCACACACGATCTCAGATTTGTGTGATTTGTCGACACGTAGCTCCCTTCCAAATCAACGACTACGATTGATTCCGACCTTCCGGCCTTCGGGAGTTTCAACTCTCAACTATCTGCTTTTCCTAGTATGACAATCTTCCGAAGTGGAATATCTATTGACACCTGTCCTCAACAATCGAACGGTTTTGATGAACTCCATCTCTCCGGCCTTTGGGAGTTCTCACGTCTCCACACACACAAATGTCTGGAGTAAATTTCCCTAGAGTGACAGATCTTCTGCCACACACCCTCTCCAAATCAACGACCCTGATTTAGTTCAGCTCTTTCCGACCAAGACCAGATCAATGGTCCTTCGACCTCCTCTTCGATCAACGATCGAGATCTCTTTTGGGACTTCAACACTTTCATCCTTTGCTTTCCTTCAGAGTGCTTCATACCCGAAGTTCTAGATCTGGCGCCACGCGTCCACTTTCAGATCAATGACCAAGATTTACTTCGGCTGTTTCTCCTCCTCCTTGTCCACAAACTTCCAAAGTTATGGATCTTACGCCGCCTGTCCTCCTTGACGATGGATGGTCCCAAATCACTTTGGGACTTTGACAAGTCCACTTCGCCTGTCCTCCTTGACGATGGATGGTCCCAAATCACTTTGGGACTTTGACAAGTCCACTTTGACGAGGGTTAAGTCTCGTGCGCTTACCTCCGGATCGAATGGTTGTTGGTCCTTCACGCTCAAACCTAACGGATGGGATCTGTTCCTCTCCTCTGCACTTCCTTTGTTCTATTAAACGCTGATCTAACGGTCCAAGCTCCTCCCCACAACCGATCTGACGACTATTGTCGCTCCTCCTCCTGAGATTTTGACTTCTTCCACCTTGGAATATTTTGTCAGTGTTCAAAGGCTTCGGCTTTTGACCTTTCTTTTGAGAGTCCGCCTCCTGGATCTCATCTTCGCTCTCGTAAGCGTTATCTCTTCTCAGCTTTAGGACTTAGAATGAGTCTGTCTCCCACACACTCCTTGCATTATCTCTTCTGAGATTTTCTATTTACTCAGTCTCTTAAGGGTCTTGACCCTTCTGTTTCCTTTCAAAGGAGAACTTCGTGCCCTCCTGGCAACCTTCCACTCAAAGCACACCTTGCTGAGCATTTTCTACAGAGTGTTCAATAGCTTTGTGAGTATCTTCCTTTGATACTCTTCTCCCTGAAATCAACAAAGAGTTCTCTCTGTGCACACTTGCACTCTCTCGATGCCCGCCTGATAGAGCCCTACAGAGTTCTCAGTGACTCTATCTCTCTCTCTGAACTCAACACAGAGTTCTTCCTGTGCACTCCTTGCACTTCTGCTGATGAAGGTTCAACGGTATCTCTCCTGAGCTTCTATGTGGTTAAATTACCTCTATCAATGCACTCCTTGTGGACAATGTGCACTCCTTGCACTCAAAAACTCAAAGAAGATAAACAATTGAAGCTTATTCAATACTTCACCAGTTTACGCGTTCAAACTAATCTGATTTAAGAAAACGTTCAGATTTCATTTTCTTTCCGAGCTCTTCTTTGCTCTGTAATCATTTTCGGGCACTAGCCCCTTTCTCTTAGTCCCCAATCCACGTGATCATGACCATGAACAAGAGCTAGATCACTAGGTGCTTAGTCTGGCCTTCGGCTTTCGGAAATTTTCAAAGCACCACACAACAATCTCTCGGAGTTCCACGTCTACTCAACATCCGACGATTGACACTTACTATGGAACCTCAGGTGTCTGAGTTTCGGGTCTTCGAAATTTGGAGTTTCGGGGCTTCAAAGGATTTCACATCCGCACATCCGACCTTTAATCTCTGAACCCTTCCATGTCACCTTTGGTGACGTCATTACATCAAATCACTTACGTTTTCCAATTGCGGGGGCATGCAGTAGCGATTTGGAGTAACCCGCCTTTCGTCCCACAATTCTTCTAACGTTGACACGTAACCCCTTGGTGAAACTGTGGTTTGGATTGCGGGACCACCTTGGATAATTAACTTTCGTGCAACTTTGGTCCCCACAATGCCTTCTGGCCGTTGATCTTGATGTATCGTGATCAATGCCACTATGGGTCCTCCGACCTTTAACTTAGTTACGTAACCTTGGGGTCCCACTAACCATGCTCATACGGAATGCCACGTGGTGGAATACTAGCGGTTGACACATGGCTTAGTCAAATGAGTGACACATGTCACGTTCCATACGACATTTCAAACTTCTACGGGTTCAAAACCCACTGACACGTGGCACACAACCCATGTGTCCACGTCAAACCAAGTGACATCACTATGACTCACTACTTCAGCTCTTCGGAAGCTTTCACCCTTCACTACTGCGTTTTACCTTTTTATCATTGGCTTGATCCAACGATCGAGCTCTCCTCTCCAGATCTACACTGTAGATCCACTTCAGAGCTTCGGGCTTCGACCCTTCTCTTATTTCTGGTATCAGACTTCACTGAAGTCGCGAAGTCCGAAGGGCTTCCAGGTTAACTTTTATGCACCTTCCCCAAATTTGACGGTCGTAAGGGATTTCCCTTCCTTTCAAACAAACCCTACGGCGCAGAACAAACTCTATTACTTTGCGGATTTCCAAAGGAATTCACGACTAACTGCCTCGCAATATTACCAGATTTGATGGTCGTGAAGGATTCTCCTTCTCCCGAATAGATCCTAAGGTCCACATTACTCTGCGGCTCAATACCACTTCTGTCGTGGTTTTATGACACCGCTACTCCTCTTGAGCTTCGTAACACAACCAAGGTAACTTCTTGGCACTCAGGAAGGTTCTGAGGTTCGAAATTGGTCCTCCAGACACAATTCCCTCTTGAAACCTTGAGTCCAATGACCACTTACCCAGCCCATCCAGGATCTGCGTTGAAATCTTGGGGCTGAACTTGAGTTTTTTCCATTTCAACAACAACTCCTTCCAAAACTCTTGCTTCAACTTCCACTAACATGGCCCATCCAGGCTCAGTGTTGTAACCATGCTCTGATACCAATTTGTAGCATCCCCGGCCACCAACAAGCCGGGAAATGCCACTACTCAGATGCTTTACTTAGCTCTAATACCAATTTGTAACATCCCCAGCCACCAACAGGCCGGACAATGCCACTACTTATACGCTTTACTTAGCTCTGTTACCAATTTGTAACATCCCCAGCCACCAACAGGCTAGGCAATGCCACTACTCAGCTCTGACTTAGCCGTGATACCAAACTGTAACGCCCCCGACCATTCAATAGGCCGAGTAACACTACCACGCAGAACACACACACACACACACACACACACACACACACACACACACACACAACATGCATTTTAATCGAAATGAAACACATAACATAGATTTAATGCTACCATATAGATTCAAATGTATTAGACAGTAATTCATATATGCAATGGAATACACGATAACATTCCAACATCACAGGCACGCATAACATAAAATTAAGCACGTAAATGATACTTATCTTTCAACTGGAATAACACCACCAATTGTGTGCAGACCTTCCATGAACCTCCCAACCATAGACTACGCTGCTCATCACACTCAACAGTGGGTCACCCCCGAGCTGGGACTAAGCTCCACTCAGGGCAAGGGAATCCTAGACTAGGCTGAGGTTACATGAAAACTACACAGTGAAACTGAAAGGATTCTCTCCAGGATCCTTATTACACCCACTACTCACAAACTCTCATTCCCCACATGCCTGTTTCACCCAGGAGTATACACCTTCACTGTCACACAGTCCATTGACTGCTTCACCTCCCTCTCAGGGTCTCGACAACAGGCCAGATCAGGAATTCTCAGAGTTCCGTAGCTGGTGCTGGACTCTCTCCGGGAGAAAATCACTTCCCAACAAACTCTCTCACCTAGAGAGAGATGCTCACAGGCCTGACAACTTGCCTCTTCTACCACGGGCCTGACAACCCGCTTGTTTAACCACTTTCGACCCAGTTCCAGCTGGGTGACAACAACAACAGGAAAAACGGTTGTGAACACCCAAAATGGTAACAGTCATACACTGGACATAACAAGGCTCAGTAAGAAACAACCAACGACAATAAGCCACACTCAGTCAAGGAACTGCGTGGCTGCAGCAACCAACAATTATAACACAACACGACTCAGACATTTACAGGGTGCTCGGACTTCACAGGAGACATGACTCAGTCCACGGTTTTCCACTGGTTTCAGGGTGCGTGACAAGGAATCAACATAGAGGTCGATCCTTGAGCTAAATGACATTCACGGAGGATGGGGAAGAATGAACATCGACCAATATTACCGTGAGGTTTTCCCTTCATTGTGCATGGTTATGCAGAGGCAGACACAAAGGAAAAACAGTTCAGACACCCTAGATACCCGCGATCTCAGGCGGAGGATGACAGAATGAGAGAGCGAACCCAACACGGTTTGAATCTTGGGTTTTAACTGCATGATCCCAGGTCGACACCTGTCTCCCTGGAGCTGTATGTGCTCAATTTAGCATACGTTCCTTTCCTAGGAACTTGGGACAACACTCAACATGTCCACCTCAGCCTTCAGGAAATAATAATAAATTATTATCCCCTTTTGAGGTAATCACCCTAGCTTAGCCCCTAGGCCCAACACTTAGCCTCCTCCCTTACCCAACGTTGTGGAAGATTAGTCCCCCATCACTCTTTCTTCGTGTTCGGTCTGGACGTAGCGATGTTTAATCTTTATTAATGTTCTCCATAATTACATATACAAAAACAGGCTCCTGGCCTTTAACACCTAGGCTCCCCGACCTATTAACACATAAGCCCACCAACTTATCACACTCGACTCACTAGCCTACAAATCATGTTTACAATTCATAAATACAACAGGGGCTCGTCCTTGGGGATATTACACAATGTGCCCCATGAAATAGAGTTACGTATTACATTTTTTTTAAAATTTAATGGTGTGCCACTCTTTTTGTGAGTGCAACGATGTGTCTTATTGTTGGGCACATCAGGTAGGGTAAAATAAAACAAAATTACCAAACCACAATTTCATTTAGTGCTTCTAACCACACAAGAACAAGCGTTGACCATCCCTATATGACCACCCCATTGTCAGTGCTATTGTGTTGTCGGATTCCTCAAGTCCTTTGATTCATTTGTGGATTCTCAAATTTTGCAGAATGATACCATATTTTCATTTTTTCTCAAAATGACAACCATGTCTCCTTAGCAAGGAAGAGACCAAGTAAATTGTTTGTTATCTCCTCATTTACGTTTATAGTGGATTAAAATTTTGAT
>SNQJ01S0030900.1:25631-42455 GCA_010110895.2 Picea sitchensis
TGGTTTGCTATAATTTTAGAGATATGCATTGTGGAAGTTAGGGTTCATGAATGCTCCTGAAATTAGTTTCAAACAGGTCAACTTGGAACTTTCTCTATAACTTAGTTTCTGGGATGTTTCAAACATTGAAACTTTGCAGAGATGTGGGATAGACCTTGGTGTACATGTGTTACAAATTTTAGATGTTAGTTCTCTATAATTTCATATATATACCCCGTGGAAGTTAGGGTTCCTAAATTCTCCTGAAATCAGTTCCAAACAAGCCAACTTGACATTTTCACTATAACTTCTTTTCTGGGACTCTTGAGACTATGAAAATATCCAAGAACAAAGGAGACATACACAAGTACCTCATATAACAATTCATTCTTGGGGAGAGGCCCAAAGCAATAAGGATTGGGAAAGTTACCATTTGGAAATTCAAATTTTTGTTAGACCTGGTAAAGGCAGAGGTAGTGAGTAGACCTGGTGAGGGAAGAAGCAATGAGTAGACTTGGTGAAGGTAAGAGAAACAAGCAGACCTTGTGAAGGCAAAATCAACAAGCAAACTTGGTGAAGGTTGGTACAACTCACAGAAAGAGATTAGTGTCTCTTGCTAAGTTGGTGCTTAGCAATGGGGATTGGTGTCTATGAAGATTTATACGAGATTGGTGTGTCTTGCTAAGTTAGAGCTTAACATTGGGGATTGGTGTCTCTAGTAGATTGGTTTCTACAAAGATCTATAAGAGATTAGTGTCTCTAGCTAATTTGGTGCTTAAAGGTGGGCATTGGTGTCTCCAATAGATTGGTGTCTATGAAGATTTGTAAGAGTAGGTCGGTGTCTACAAGGATTTGTACCAGTGGGGATTGGTGTCTCCAATAGGTTGATGTCTACAAATATTTGTAATAGAAGGTTGGTGCCTATAAAGAATTATAAAGAGAAGTTTTGTGGTTTTCTCTCGAAAGGGTTTCTACGTAAGTATTGTGTTCCATGTTTTGCAACGTGATTGTTTATTTATGGTTGATAATGCTTGAAAAAGTAAAAAATCGTGTTATATTGATAACCCACCTTAATAAAAATGTAATACATGTTATAATTCAAACGTGCATTATAAAGTGAATAATATAAAGATAGTTACCAACTTGATGGGAACTCTCTAGAGTTCTTGTTTTTTTAGAGGTCACATTTAGTGGCTATTTTTACCCTTGTTTCAAAAAATGGTGCTACTGGCAGGTCCCTTTTTTGGGGGGGGTTAAAATTACCACATTTAACAACCACGACCTTAATAGCCTTGTAATGTTGCCAACGTCAACCTTCAAAATTGACCCTCGAATTAAAAAGTGGCACTAACATCGTCATCCTGTTTTTTCGAGGTTAAAACTACAACTTTTTTTAAACTATGAACTTAACAACTTGTATCGTTGCAACCAAAATTTTAAAATCAATCCCCCAAATGAGAAGTAGTGCTTTTAATAACACCCCCCCTTTTTTCTGGAGGCTATATTTGCAATTTTTTTGAAATCATGGACTTGAAAACCAACACCCTTGCAACCAACACCTTAAAATCAACATCTAAATAAAACAATGGTTGTTATTGGTAGTACCCTCTTTCTTTTCAAAGCTTAAAATTGCAACAATTTAGAAACCATGGTCTAAAAGCATAATATTGTTGCAAAACAAATCATTTTTTTTAAGCTAGAAATTTGTTACCTTCTATTAACTGAAATCAAACTAGTACATAGCCATTGTATTGATTCCAGAGTTGCCAACAAAAGAAACCAACTCCAACACTAGAACTTAAGTTTCAAAAAGAGGTTGCCTGAATGGCCAAAATTTGTAATGTTCACACAATGTGTATTACCTATCAACTGAAATAGACTGAAACAAAAAGAAACTTGAAACTGAGCCATAAGGGAAATTCATGGAACATAACTAGGAGGTCATCATACTTCAGGTGCATTCTCCCTGCCATGGTGATGGGGAGGAGTCAGTCGCACAAGAACAATTACACTCTAGACAGAACCACCATGAGGGATCGTCCCGAGCTGCAAAATAGAAAGTTGGTCATAGAGTTCCCCAATTATAATTTCCATATTCTTTTGACGATATTTCTGCTCTGCGATATCCTTGTGGAGGTCAAAGATGAGCTGCAACTGGTCTTCATAAAAGTGGGTGAGATGTCCTTCCATTCTCTAATCACTTTGTGGGTGAGTTTTCTCACTTTACTGTGGAATGTTGTCATTTTCATCACCCCTGCACTCCTCAAAATTAGGCTCTTTGTTCGACGCATTTTCTTTGAGGGGACATCTGGGAGCCTCCTCATTAATTTGAGGAAGCTCTTCCTATACAATTGCATTACCCCACCTTTCCTCCTCAATTTGAACACCAGAATAATTCTCCTCCTCCTCTTGATACTCCATGGAATGTTGCACCGAATTAGAGCTTCCAGAGGAGGGTGATGAGTAGCGATGCCTATTATAAACACTTCCAATAGTGCCACTGCCACGCTTCTACCTGATTCTTTCACGAGGCATATTGCATGATATAGGCAGACTCAGAATGAAAGGAAACAACTTTCTGAAGGAGCAATAAGGGACCGAGGGCCACTCAACAATGAAGAAATGGAGCTTCTTGCTGCCAGCGAAGGGTGAAATAGACAAAAGAACCCCGCACGAGCCTTTGTAAAAGAAATCCGACCCATTATCCTGAGCATTAACACTATGCATAGTTGCTGCATTAATCCCAAATGAGTGGGAAATACTAGAGCCAAAGATTTGGTTCATCACCGTACTCACATAATCATAGGCTTGAAAGGAATGTACTGCCAGGGAATTAAAATCTGTTGTAGCCACCAATCTTGGGAAATACAAAACATACCAGGTGTCAACTTGAGAAACCTGGTGGCAACTTATCATGCACGTGAAGTTAACACCTCATTCGGGGGATTACAAAATAAATCATTAAAAATGAAAGAAACTGAAAAATAAATTTAAAAAAGGGCAAAAAACCCACAATGAGGGGGAAAAACATGTTAAAATAATAATTTTTAGATAGAAAAAACAATAAAAGAACATTTTTGAAGGAAAAGGAAAAAATAAGAAGCTAAATCGTCATACCCCCTCCTTTTAATTATACAAAAAAAGATCCTTTTTTTTTTTTTAATATTTAAAAAATATACATTTTTCATGAATATAAAAAAAACAAAAACAATAAAAACATATAAAATGAAAATTAAAAAAAAATACAAAAAAACTATATATATAAATGAAATAACTATTTTTTTTTATAAAAATGTAATGGAGCCAACATTATCTTGTACTCACCTGTAGGTAAAATTCACAACTTTTCCTATAGGTTAGAGTTTTCTTTCACAAACAACGTCACCGAATTTGAAGCATTACTGCTATGCATTGAAAATGCCTATGATTTAGGCTGTGGTCACCTTACAGTTTTTGGGGACTCTTAACTTGTTGTAAACCTTGTACGCAAAATATATTTTCCTGGCAACAAGTTGATGAAACGTTACACCCAAGATGTTTGGGTGCTTATCTCGAACTTATTATCATTTAACAACACTCATGTTAAAAGGGAACTGAATTCAATTGCTGACATGTTAGCTGTTTTTGCAGCCTCTCCTACTCGACAACTTCTGGCACAAAGACCTGATTGAAATTTTAAATCCTTATATTGTCCTCATATCCCTGACAATGTAGAGTTATGGCAAGTCTCCCCTAGTGATGAAATCATCTGTGCTTTCATACAAAATGAACCATATAATCCCAAGGAGATTATATCCATGGAAATAAAATAAAATTCTGAAGTGCTCGACTCCTCTAGAAAGTTCATTTTCATCGAGTGATGTAGTCAACAAAGAAACACATAAAGAAGATGTGTCAAACAGGAAAGTGTGTGAAACCATTTCCTTGAACATTGGGACACCTGATTCCCCAAAGAATGTTAAGATAGGTGCCCAATGTACTGATGAAGAAAAGTTGAATTCATTGAGTTACTTTGTGGATTTCAAGTGTTTTTGCTTGGTCTTACGAGGATCTTCATGGTTTTGATCCCTCTTTTATACAACATGCCATTCCTACAAAGGAAGGCATAAAACTAGTTAGGCAAAAACAAAGACCCATTAACCCCGCATTGGAAACAACTATTAGGAAGAATTTGGAAAAACTCTTGAAGGCTAGGATAATTTTCCCTGTTAAGTATTCCGAGTGGGTTTCCAATTTGGTTCACGTTTGAAAAATTACTGGTCATATCCGACTGTGCAGTTAGGCAAAAACAAAGACCCATTAACCCCGCATTGGAAACAACTATTAGGAAGAAGTTGGAAAAACTCTTGAAGGCTAGGATAATTTTCCCTGTTAAGTATTCCGAGTGGGTTTCCAATTTGGTTCACGTTTGAAAAATTACTGGTCATATCCGTCTGTGCACTGATTTCCGCACATTAAATAGAGCGAGCGTAAAATATCATTTTCCTCTCCCTAATATGGAAATGATTTTGCAACAAGTTGCAGGGTCACAGATGATGTCCTTACTTGATGGTTTTTCTAGTTATAATCAGATCAAAGTAAAAAGGACAGATAAATAGAAAACCACTTTCATTACACGTTGAGGCACATTTGCTTATGAACGCATGCCTTTTGGCTTGTCTAATGTAGGTGCCACTTTCCAAAGAGTTATGCAGATAGTTTTTGACGATCTGATCGGTATGATTATTCAGATTTATCTTGATGACTTGACCGTATATTCAAAGAACCGATTGGATCATTTTGGTCATCTTAGAAAGGTTCTCATGCGATGCAGAAAATTCAGCGTTTCTTTAAATCATTCTAAGTCTATTTTCGACGTTACCAAGGGAAAGCTCCTTGGGCATATTGTCTCTGATTCAGGAATAATCATAGATCCTGAAAGGATTCCTGCTATTCTAAACCTTCCTTCCCCCACTTCTAAAAAGGAGGTTCAAGCCTTTATGGGCATTATCAACTTCTTCTGTAGGTTTGTTCCTAATTTTGAAGTAATGGTCAAACCAATTCACAATCTTTTTAAGAAATATTGCTCCTTTTCTTGGACTAATGACGTTGAGAATGCTTTCATAAGGATTAAGAAGGTAATAAGTTTTGCACTGGTTTTGGCAAAGCTGGATTTTGAGAAAGAGTTTATTATATACACTAATGCCACAAAGGAAGGAGTCTCTGCTATCCTCATACAATGTGATGACCAAAATAACGAAAAACCAATAGCTTACATGAGTCAAATCTTGTCAGATGATGAATTCAAATATTCTTATATTGAAAAACATGCTTTAACTCTTGTTAAAGTTGTTGAGAAATTTCAGCACTTTATCTTAGGTAAGCACACGCTGTTAAAAGTCCCTTTACCTGGTGTCAATTTTTTTCTCTCACAGACTTATCTTTCAGGGAAGCTTGCGCATTGGATTTCCAAGATCCAGGAGCATGATTTAACCATCATGACTTCAAAATCCATTAAGGGACGTGACTTAGCCCTTCACTTGGTTCAACATGCTAAAGCAAGTGAAGAAATTGATGAACAAGATAACCCTTTGCCAACGCTATTTTACATTGATAGTCAAATCCTTCCTGTAGCTGAACATCCCTGGTATAAAGATCTGGTATATTACTTGCAAAATCAGAGATGTCCAAATAACTTAGATACTCATCAAAGGAGAAGGCTCCGTCTTGAATCTTCCAGATATGTCATTTTAGGAGACTTCTTGTTTAGGAGATCTACCGATGGTATATTACTTCGCTGTGTAAATAATGAGGAAGCACAAAAATTGTTACAAGAAACCCATGGATCTTCAGATGTTTTCATCCATGTGGGTGGCCACTTTTCTGCTAAAACTATTGCTTTTAAAATCATCAAAAAAGGGTGTTATTGGCCTTTAATTTTTCGAGATTCTTATAACTTTTCAAGATCTTGTGACAAGTGCCAGAAGTTCGTCGGGAAATAACTTATTTCTTCCATGCATTTACAACCTGTCCTCCCTGACTTTCCTTTTTCAAAATGGGGTCTGGACTTTATCGGTCCTATTAATCTTCCATCTTCAGTAGGGCAAGTTTCCATCTTGACAACCACAAATTATTTTACGAAATGGATTGAAGCTGTCCCACTTAAGAATTCGCAGGATGAGCAGGTTATTTTTTTCCTTGAAACTGATATTTTCTCCCGATTTGGCCTTCCTTTAAAGATTATTACAGAAAATGGCCCCGCTTTTATTTCTGTGAAGCTCACTCAGTTTCTAGCTAAATAGGGAGTTAAGCATTTTACCTCATCAACTTATTACCCTCAAGGAAATGGGTAAGCTGAGTCTACTAACAAAAATCTGGTTATAATTATCAAGAGGCTCATTGAAGATAAGCCTCGTCAATGGCACACCCTCCTCACTTACGCCCTTTGGACATATCACACTACTACCAAGGTGAGCACAGGTTGCACTCCCTTTCAGCTTGTTTATGGTCAAGAAGCTATCATACCTACCGAGCTGGAACTTTATTCTCTAAGGCTGATGCTACAGGTTGACAAATTAAATTCTTCTAATATCTCTCAAAGAATAAATGCACTATTGGCTTTAGAGGAACAAAGTACGTTTGCTTTGGAGAACACAAAGAAAAGACAACAAACCGTGAAGAAATATTTCAATAAAAGCGCAAAAGCTGTGAGATTAAGGTAAATGAGAAGGTCTTTCTTTGGGATTCAGCTCACGCTGATAGAGGAAGGCATTCAAAGTTTCAACAGTTATGGCTGGGTACTTTTAAAATTGCTTTTGTCGTGGGCACAAATTCTTATCTTCTAAAGGACTTGGAAGAGCATTGTTTTCCTATAGCACCAACGATTCCCACTTGAAACACTATGTGGAACCAGTTTCAAAGTTAAAATGTTGTATGTAATTACTTCTATATTATAGTTTTGTTTCACTGCTTTGATTTTGCTTGCTGTCTTATTCTTTTGCTGTTTCATTTCTACTGTTTGTCTTTTATTAATTTCTTTTCGTCTAAGAAATAAAATTCTGGATCAGTTTTGCCACAATGATGTTATTCTGCAAGTAATGTTAATCAATAACAATCAGGTTACACAACTGCGATGATGTCCCTCCTTGAAGACATCATTGAAATTTCTATCTGCTTCGAGTACTGCTATTAGATAAGATATTTGTTTTTTCATCCCTATTTTCTACTTTCCTTTTCTTCCCTTTGCCCCGAGATTCAAAAAGAGCACACAAGAAATGTTTTCCTTAAAGAAAAGAACACTTTTACTATGATTAATCGAATGTTATGTATACAAGAATAAGCCCGTCATACCTAACACTTTGCATGAGTTATTCCCAAAATCCCAAATCATTTTTTCCCTTAAACCGCCTCACTTCCCCTATTGCATAATCATTCTGATATACATTTCTTGATCTAATGTTCACCTGGTCTACGAAACCAGACATTCTGAGTTCTTAATTTGTTGGAAACAAATTTCCCTGTGGAGTCGCCAGTTTGTTGACGCTTAAAATCACAACGATGAATACTATGCTCAGAAATGATTGCCAAGCTCTATGAATTATTTATATTAATAATAAACTAGTAGGTGGGACCCCCTTGTAGACTTGTGGTTCTATGATGGATATGTTGCGCTTATATTTTTTTTCTTATGTGATGGTACCAACATAGTCTTCTATAGTTCAATGTTTCAAATTATGGTTAAAATGTTATGGTGACATGAGTTGGTGGTCGATTGATGCATGGCACTGGATGATTTTGATGACCCCTCGCAGATTATGTTAAGACTTCCCTATGGATGAAAGGATCATTATCAATTTTGTTTTTATATTGTGATTAAACATGATTTAATTGATTTAAATATGATCTTGATAAAAGGGATAATATTGGGGCTCTTTTAAATAAAAGGAATATATCCAAGCTCTAATGCTATGTATAATTGTGATAAAAGAAGGGTGCACTAAACCCTTGCTACTATGGTTATGCTCCTTGTTAAATGTTATATGTTGAATGCACATGGGGTAATGTTATGGCACATTGTTATTTTTAAAAGGTTTGATGTTACAAAGGGTGGCTCACTATGCAAATGGGATATGGTTATGGATATGTGGTTGATTAAATGCTTAGTGCTATGGTGAATTGGCTAGATCGTACATTGAATTGAATAAGGTTGGAGGGAGAAGTGACGTGCATTTACTATCAAACACCTCTTGAGCCCGTCACCCTAGTCATTCTTGCATTTTGGTTTTTGGCTTTGGTGGTTATTGATGCTTCACATTGTTCGGTCATGAAGGAGGTATACAGTGTAGCTTCTTCTTCACGCAACATTTTCTAGGTATGGATTCCTTACTCTTCCATCCATGATGGTTACTCTGCCCTATGAATCAATTTTTGGCTCAGGATTTCTCGTGGTCTGTGTTTTTCTTAAGCTATTATTGGATATTTGAACTGTGTATTGGTTTCGTGTCCGTGGGTTCTTCTGGTGATTATTCTGGACTGTTGGCATTTAAAAAAAGAAGGAATAGTTATACTCTCCTTGCTATGTGTAATATGTGCATGGGTTTATTGATAAAATGGCAGTGAAGCATGCTCGATTGGCTTGGGTTTTGGGTCTGGCTTCTCTGTGCAAATTATTGTTATAATTTGGCATGATTTGAGCTTTGCGCATGAGTATTACAACTAGTCTCCGTGTTAAGATTTTCCACTCCATTTTCATCTTCGTGGTTGATATTTTCAATGCTCTGGGTTGCAATGTGAATTGTTGAAAGTTTAAAGTTTTTCTTGCCTTGACTTGGAAAAACTCCAAACTATTAGTTATCATTGCGTTGCCCTCATTAACGCTATTGTTGGGAAAGAAATACATAGTCTGAACTTAACGCTCCAAAGAAATTAATGGAAGCATTACACATGCTTTGGTTGGGCACATGTTGTTCTTGGGCACTCATTTTATAGTGTTTTTTAAGAAATGGCTTGATTTCTTTCCCTGTTGGAGGTGGTTGTTTGTCGTTTTGGTAACCCTCACAGTCAATATTATGGTTACTTGTTATATGTATGTGGTAAATTTTGAAATGCACGAGATGTCTGTGATTTTCGAGGATTTAATCCTCTGATCGAGCCACCTGTTATTACCCTCTTATTTTTGTGTTTAAACGCTATGTACGATCTTGATATCATAACACTCACAATCAAGGGTAAATGGAGCACTGTGTGTGCTTGGTTAATTGGGCAGGATTTGGTTTTGTTTCTCGTTGAGCAATTTTAAGAGAAGTATGTGCATGCTGATTTATGTGAAGTTTGGGCTCCCGAGTTGCATGTTATTTGATTCAAATGTTATTCGAATCAATCCTGATGTTGATTATTTTTAAAAGAGACTTGTGTGTGAATGGATTGGGGCACGATTAAGAGTTTTAATGCCTAGTTCGATTGTGTCGAACAATGTTTGAATAATGGACAAATGGTGGTAAATACTGTGCATATTCTTATTGATTTTAAATAATAAATATTGGATATAAATGGCTGGAATCACTGTGCATATTTCTATTGGTTTTGAAAAATTTAGCATTGGAATTATAAATGGTTGTGGCTCAAAGGGTTATTATGATTTATCATATCGATTGCAATGTTGTTATTATGATTGTTATATAAAGTTTATATGGATGCAAAGGCTGTTGCTATTGATTATTTTTGGGCATATGAATCATTGTTTGGAAGACAATAAACAATCTGTAATGGAAGTAACAGTTTAGATGGTGGTTTTGAAAAGTGAATACTGTTTAACTGTGGAGGTATGAACAAAGATATGTTTGATTGTTTGTTTTGATTTATTTTTATATGAATAATATCCATATTATGTCCCTATCATTCTACCACTTTTCTCTCATTATATTCCTCTCATAATCCCAATTTCATTTTGACATCCTTGTTCTGTAAAACAAATTAAAAGGTGTGTGTAACAACAACAAAAGAGATAACACAACAATGGTTGACAACTTATATTTTGGTATTTGATTAGACAGTTAAATTATTTAATTAATTGCTGAGCAGTATTCATGTATTTATTCCCTCTCATTTTACCACCTTTTGCTCATTACACTCCCGCCATAGGTGCCATGAACCCTATAAACCCCTGCTCACTTGGCGATTATTAAATGGTTTGTTATGGATGGATTTGCATGTATCTCGTGTCAATTTCTGATCCAAATTTTGTTTCATGCAAGCAGAATGTCATTTATGGTCTATTAAGGGATTAGTTACTGATGAACTGCTGCTACAGGATGATTTTCTTCAGTAGGGGAAGCCATGGAAGAAATAACAGAGGCAAAGGAAACTGGAACAAAGGGCCTAGAAGGCCTAGATTTTCCATTCATTTTGATGTTGATCCCAAATAATTGAACCAACTGTTCCAAGCTGGGTTCTTTAACTAGATTGGGCAAGGAATAATACAACCTTGACTAGAGAGACCCCCCTTCAAGCCTCAGAACATCCCTGACAATCATGTTCTTCCTCATGTGTCTTTGCAACCAGAAGTCCCTGCAAATGATGGATGGTAAGAGATTATCAACTCGACTGTCTTACACCATCATGGTTGGCCCAATTTTTCATTACCTCCTCCACCACCTGCCAATCTTAATGTTCAAATTTCCCCTGTTGATTCACCTATCCAATCTTCACATGCTAGTAAAAGGCTTAAAACTGATATTCCCCTTGTGCAAGATAAAGGTAAAGTTACTGCCTTCCCTTCCTCTCCCTCAAATGTTTCCTAAAAATCTATGTCCTCTCGCATGCATTTAAAGGATGATTGTTCCCATGTAATTAGTGAAATACAACCTCAAGGTTCAAATCAACCACGGGCTACTTCCGGGAAATCAAAGGGGGACAACAATGATAAAAGAAAGATTGCCTCTCAGAGTGGCAAGTATGATTTTTAGTTTATGTGTTTTTAAGATTTGAGTTGATAGAGAGACTGTTGATGGTCTTTAGAAAGTTTTGGACAACAAGCTCTTTTTTGGATAATGTGGATATTTTTAATTATTTGGATATGATTTAAATTATTTCTGATATTTAAATATTCAATTTTTGAAGGTATCTAAGGGAGTTACAAGGGTGGCATGTGTTGAAATGATTATCCAATTGTGTTATATTTTATAATTTGAAAAGAAGAAAAGACAAGAGTCACAAGGTGTCCAACCTACCCAGTTATTATTAATTAAATACCCTTAACTATTATTTTTATTATTATTTCTCCTAATTTGGACAACAAGCTCTTTTCTGGATAATGTGGATTATGTGGATATTTATATAGTTTTGGATATGATATAAGTTATTTCTGATATTTAAATATTCAATTTTTGAAGGTATCTAAGGGAGTTACAAGGGTGGCATGTGTTGAAATGATTATGCAATTGTGTTATATTTTATAATTTGAAAAGAAGAAAAGACGAGAGTCACAAGGGGTCCCACCTACCTAGTTATTATTAATTAAATACCCTTAATTATTATTATTATTATTATTTCTCCTAAACCAAATTAGTTAAGTCAAACTAACTTAACTAAAGAAAGTAGTTGAACTACTTCAACTTATTTGGAAAGCATAAAAGCTAAATGAGAAGAAGAAACAAGGAGAATAGAAGGAGAAAACACGATTAAGGTTTTCTCTTTTGATTTCATGAGATAGTTTAGTTTTCATTCATTCTTGAGTTTATTCAAAGCCTAATTATCTTTTTGATAGCAGGGTCCTATTGTAGAGAACAAGGTTCAAAACTAAACCAAATCATTCACATGATTGTTTTAGAGGTGTTGATCCATCCTTGATAGTCTGTGTATTCTTGTCTTTTTGTGGATTAAGTTTCATAGCTGATAAATGATATTTTGCAAAGTCAAATTGGCAGCAGTTTGTGGCAAGCTGATCTAGATTATAAATTTTAGTTTTTACTTCTTGTGAGATTCCTTTTGTATGGTGTTCATCGGGGATCTCTAAATTAGACTTTGGTCCATGCCCTCACATGGTTTTGTAAAGATAAAAACACTTTTGATATCTCCGAATGAAATAAATCAAATTGCTATTTTGTCTCATTTGTGTGTATTTATGACTTCGTCACTTTTGCTTTTCGATCTCCATATTTACTTTATGTAATCTGTATACATTTCAGAAACTTATATAAAATTTTATGTTATTTTGCAACATTCTTTTTATTAATAAATCAACCTAAACCCTTGTAATTAATACTTGCAGATTGGGAAAATATTTTTGAGGCTATAAAATCTAGGGTAATATTCCCGATTATCTTGTGCTAGCCAATCAAGATTCGAAAATGATTAAGTAAGGTAATTCATACCTTCTCCGCAACACTCACTTAATTTCCACGCTATCCCTTAGGCTATCCACTTTTTTTAGGACTCAAGTGCATTTGGTCAATAATCTCCATGCCGAGACTCTCAAGATTCACACTTGTGAACAAGGTTTAGCACATGCCAATGCATCTCAGGTATACATGCACCAAATCATGGTTGACATACAACAATAATTACTACAACAAAAAAAAATGACTTATTTCATTCAATAGTTCGTCCCCATGTCCCAACAAGAACAAGAACGAATGAGCCAAAAATAGATTGAAATAGTGAAAAATGGAGGAGAACCGCCAAACAACCCATAAGAGGTGTTTACATAATTACATGCAATAAAGAACCACATGGAATTTGTTACAAGGAATAACTCTCTATGGTTTGGGGTGAGACCACACTAGACAGAACGACAACCAAAAATCAACTCTAATCTCAAGTATGCTAGATAAATGGAAATGCCAACAAAAGAAAGGCTAAAACAATACCTCTTTTGGATGTCTGTAGGAGACCACCATTGAGCTCACGATCCGATGCTTGATACCTACAACTTATCCTCAACATCCAAGATACACAAGCATATTGAAACTATATGAAATGCTAGCATATAAAATAGCATAGTCCATCAACATGTACAACAAATTTACCCATGGAAAATAATACAAAGATTTTTCCACAAATAATTGGACGAGAAAATATTATTTCTATTAATATAATAAAAAATAGTACATAGGTGAAAACCTTCTGTAACGACACTTGAGGGAATCGAGAAACTAAGTCCCTCAACACGGGCCTTCACCACTTCAATCCTCCATAAGGCAAGCTTATAAGTTTTAGGAGTAATTGGGTTCCTCCTTCACAAGATAGGGAGAGATTGTGGGCTAAACATAAGTTAAGTTCAGAATTAAAGGACAAAGGGATGCAGGCTCAATATGAGGTGAAATTTCTCCAGAGTGTATTTTCTCTCAACTTTTTCTCCTCCTCTTCAAGGCTTGTATATGGATCAATTTAGATCCTCCAAAGGGAATTGAAGGGTCGAATCGAAGCGTTTCCAACATATGAAAGGCCAAGGGTTATGGATCCCATGACTTGGCATGGAAAACTTGAAGTGTTTTTAATTTTGAGCATAAAACCCGATGTACGTGGGCTATAATGGAGTAACCTGCATATATGCAGGTTGTCTAACTATAGCCTGCGTATATGAACACAAATTTTAATTTTTGACTTTGGATTGAGAAAAATGGGGGAATTGAGTCTACATAAGGAAAGTAAAGGCCACCAAAGCATGATGCATAGAGTGTGGAAAAAATTGCTATAAAAAATGACCCCTAACATGTGAGGTCAGAGGAGAAATTATGATGGATGAAATACATTATAATTCCTAAAAGTGAAGTAGTGAGGAACCAGCTGGAGGAACTAGTCACGTGACAAAATATTAAAATACATATTGATTCTGTACACATGGCTTCCAATCTAATGTACATCACAGATCCATGTGAATATATAAAAGGTAACTTTTCATGGCCATGAATAGGTAATACAAAGTAGACATATTCCATAGGTGGTCATAGTCGTGAACAAGACATAGTGGAGTCCAGTCTCAAAATCAACTGAAAATATCTGTATTTAATGAAGTACAATATGATCTTCCATGATAAATTAATTCATATAAGTACCGATACGCTGAAAGAAATCAACGTGTATGAGGTGCTACTACTATACTAGAGGTCTTCTACACTATCCGTCAATGGTGAAAGTCTACTTTGTGTGAATAAAGGAGTTGAAATCAAACACAATGAGACTTCATTTGATTATTGGTCATTGAGGTATACCATTAACAAATGCGAGATGACCTACCGATGATGAAAGTAGACATCAAGGAACCAAGTACATTCAATAAGTGTGAATAAAGGTGTTGAGGTCGAACACTTGAGGAATCCATCGAGCAAGAGACATTGATGTATTCCCAACTGTCGATGGTGAGAGAACCTGGCACTGATGACTGCAAGCCTCAAGATACTCTTAAGATTCCATATCTCAATTCCAAAATAGATGAGCTGAATTCGATGGAATGAGACCCGTTGAATGGAGAGAATTAGTGTATCTTTCATCATCCAACACAAGGTATAAATCTATACTTTGGCGATTAGGAAGAACTCAGACGAACATGATATGCACAAACCAATGACCATCTGTGTCTCTCGCATGCACTAGATGCAAGTAGTACATGAAAGAGACCCTCTGGATAACAACCAATAAAGAAAATTGTTGATAGAGGTAAAGGAAACCATCAATAAGGTCTAATGGAATTCAAGACATTGCACAAATCCCAATGTGTGAATATATTTCTTGCCGTCGAACACAAGGGAAACCACCTAATTACTTACCAATGAGAAGATGTCATCTATTGGGTTCAAGGTCACCTATAGATGATGAAAGTAGGCCTAGGGTGCAAGGTAGGACCACAACTTCATATGATTATGAGATTCACTTATAAGGATATGGGCGACATGAAATTTCAAGAATTCTTAGGAATGGCCGACACAGGTTTATAATTCCTTTGAAGCAAAGCATGAGATATATGGATAAATCAGGAAGCATAGAATTAGGACTGATCATAGACAAAATTATTTGATGTAGGATGCATCGACAAACTTTCCATAGGGATTGGAAGAATAACTAGTTGGAGGAGTAAACTCCGAGTAACGAGTTAAGCTTCCTAAGGCCATACTAAGCCAAACCTTTGATGAACGAACTCAAAAATTTTTGCTATGTTGAAAGGCGATTCAAATGCTGCCGATAAAATATAATATTCTTTTCGTGCCCTTTTTTTTTTCTTTTTTTCTTTTTTCATATTATTAAAACCTAAAAAAGAATAAAATAGTGCTACAGTACAATGGAGAAAATGAGTGTTGCAGGTAAGAAAACTAGTTCTAGAGAGAAAGGAACATTCCTATGCTCAATGCAAGGAAAGCATGTGCAGGATAAGGACTCTCGGGGAAAGTTTCCTCCAGGGTTAATGGGTGTCAAGCTAAAAAGGATATATGGAAGACACTGCTTGGTGAATGTTGAGAATTGTTGGGGAAATAGGATTATAACGAGAAAGACGAAGCTGACAATATGCTCAACAATCTGCACAGGATAACAAAATGCAATTACAAATCGACATTAGGAAGAAACTTCCAGTATTTTTCTTTTACATAGATCTAGTCCCTTGGGCCCTATTATCGCACAAGTTGTAGGTTGGAAAAATCCCTGACCCAACCACTAAATGGCAACAACTTTGAGAACCCCTACACACTGTCACCTTAGGCAGGTATTCCCATCACTTTAGATATGATAGAATCACCTCAAGGGGGGAATCTCGGTGACCTTGGGGCAAATGAGATGCAAAGTGAAGAGATGAAGGAAATTCCCCCTATAGGTCAAGATAAAAGACACAAAAAATATTTGGAAAGAGTCTTGGTAGTAGCCAATGATTTCCAAGAGATAAGAACACCTGCAAAGAATGATGTACCTGTCCGGGACACAAGAACAAGCCGAGCATATATGTATAATGTTAGGTGGACAAGCAAGTTAGGCTTGATTTCCCTAATTGCAGCAGTAAACAACAATTTATATCAGCAAGTAAATAAGTGTTAAATATGCTAAAAAATTGCTAAAATTCCAACAAATAATGCAAGAGATAAGTTAGATAAACACTAGTGATACTCAAGAATAAAAGCACAAGACTTTAGCAATGAAACCAGGTTGTAATAAAGAGTGTTTGCAGAGATATTTTGCAGCGTTATGTCTATAGTAAACAATTTGTTACAACAATAGATACAACCACCAAAACTTACAAATATTCCACCCAAAAGTTGCGCTAGGCCTAGTAGAATAATGTGACAAACTCTTAGCAACTTTCAATGGCTGAAGAGTGAGTTATTAGGAAGTTTAGATTAGGGTTTCTGCAGCCCTAATGGATGTAGATGAAATTTTATAAAAAAAACAAGAAGAACTTAGCTAAAGATGATTCCCTAGTGGCTCAACCAAACATATAAACCAAAGAATTGATTCCACTTCAGACAACCTTCAAATCTTGAAGTTCCAGTTTAACCACTGCAAGATTTTATTTCTCCAATGAAATTGTACTAGTGCATTTAGCTATTAGGTTATGGATTCAAGTAAATAAAGAGGTAACAATGATACCTCCTTGGGGATGCAAACCCTCTTACTACCCAAGGCAATGAAATTCTAACTAGGAGATACTAGGAGGTTGTAAACCCTTTTACTTATCCTAGTAAAACCTTGTGCAACAAATAACTTCTAGACAAAAATGAAAAATAATGGTGGGATTTTGAATCCTTATACTCCCCAAGAAATCTATCAAATCAAACTTGTAACCAAGCAATGAAGCATCAACAAGATAAATCCTTACCTAGTCCAAGAACTAAGAAGATAAACCTCCTCTTACCAAGATAAATCGACCATAAATGATAAAGAAAA
>SNQJ01S0030900.1:42465-55330 GCA_010110895.2 Picea sitchensis
ATTTATCAACCACTACCATTATTGAATTATGTTTCCTTGCTGTTTTGGGAAATTTAGTGATAAAATCAATAGTTACCACTTCCCATTTATTCTCTGGAATCGGTAATGGATATAGCAAACCTGTTGGGTGTCTATGATCATATTTCACTCTATGACACTCCATACATCTAACAATGTATTCAACAACATCCTTCTTCATCCCAGGCCAAAAGAATTGGCTTCTTATTGCTGCAATTTTTTTTTTTTTATTATCTGATAGCCTGAATATTCGACATATGGAACATTATGCATTTCTTTTAGTACCAAATTCCTAAGTTCTCTAGAACTAGGAACATAAATTCTATTCTTATGCAAAAGTAATCCATCTTCCTTAATCTCATACTCTTTAATTTTATGTTGTACATTTTCCTATTGTAAAATTTATTTTACTTGTAGGTAACGCTGATCTGTAACAACAACATCCAAAATTCCGCTCTTCCAATCTGATTGGCGCATACTAATGGATGTACCGATGTTGATGTTTGAGTCTGTTTAGACTGAAACAACAAACTCACGAGGATATGAATCCCCTTGTGTTTTTATAGAGGTGGTACTCCTCTTTGGCTAAAATACATGTCTTGAATACCTTGGATCAGGGATATTGTTTAGACAACAAACCCTAGATATTTATTGCTTGGATTTGTGCAAGAAATGGTTCTTTAAGAACCTGATATGATCTTTAAATGCAACAAGAAATATTTTAACAATAGAAAGATTGAAGGGAGGCTTCAATGTCAGAATATCTATTTGCTCAACATCATATATACAACCTTCTTAATCAGATACAAATACATCCATATCTTCTTCACGAGAAATAGGAGAGACATTTTTTTATCATCTCAAGGAATTTTAAAAGAGTATTGCAGTTGAAACATAAGAGAATTTGATAAACATACTTCAAATATCTCACACTCAGAAATCCCAAGATCTGAAAGATCATTCAAGTCATACCCCAAAGTAATTCTTTGTGGAGTTTTATTCATGAAATATATTCAACAATATACAAAATATTTGACAGTCACATACATGGCTGTAATACTCCATGATCATATTAGAAAATTATTTTGAAGAATACAAGAAGAACACTCAAGAATCTCTGCCTTGTGCTCAATTCAGAAATCCAAGAATAAAGCTTTGAGAAAATGGTGTAGAAGAAGAAAAAGAGTAGAGAATATGGAAATCTCTTTTCATTGATCAGAATTTGTGTTTCATATTGATGTCTATACCTTCTTCTGATCTTATACCCTTTCCCTTATGATAATGGAATCCCTGATGAAGCCCTTTCTCGTTTTTTAAAAATTTTCTCTTCCAACTCCTTGAGGAAGTTAGGGTTTTCATTTATGGGAAAGATCACTTTAATTAATGACTTAATTAAGTCTCATTAATGAATTGACATCATTGATATTTGTATCTTGAAGTTGAACCCTTTCTGTCTTTAATAAAAGTTCTTAAATAAACTTTTATTTTCAAAAATGTAATTAATTTCCCTTTTAAAAGGGGGATTGTGTTTTATTTTTATGGAAATGATATATAACTTTTCAACCAATGAAACCAATTTATGTGTCATATTCATCATCGTATCTTTCCAACAATTCCTCCTCGACGCGATTTCGTTTCTTGGATCTCAAGATATCTCGTGAAGTGAAGGTGTCAAGCAGATTTATCAACATATGATAAAAATATGGCTGATTGTTATTTTAATTTTTGAGAATATTATGGTAAATTTTAGTCCTCAAAACCTATCCCATCACATTCCTTGTCGAAATATCTTTCCAACGAGGTAAATTTTACGAAATTCCAACTCCTGGACCTCAAGATATGACCTTTAGAAGATTAACGCTCAACAACCCTTGATCGGTCTTCTCTGGGCAATTTGGGTCCTTGATCAAACTTCGTTTTTCCTTCATAAAAATTCAACATTTTGGTAAAAATGTTATCCCACATTCATGGGATTGTTGGAATATTTAGTGTATATAATAGTTATAAGTTTATTATCCATTTAATAAGGAACATGAGAAGAGAAGACTATGGAACTTTGGTAATTCGACCTTCCTTGGGAAATCCATTAATAAATTAATATTTTAAATACCAAGTAATCCTTCACCTCATGCCTAGTTAGCATGATGAGTCATCCATCCATATGTTTCCACATTTCATCGCGTTATAGGTCAATAATCTGCCACATGTCACATCTCCATTTGTTTCCACATGTCACAAGTTGTATGGTGCCATATGTGTATGTTGCCACATGTCATCACATGATATGTCAATAATCTACTACATGTCACATCATCTCCATTTGTTTCCACGTGTCACAAGTTGTATGGTGCCATATGTCTTCCATGTGTCATCAAGTGAATGGATATTGGATTTGTCACATGGGATCCCTCCATAGGCTTCCATATGTCATGTTCTCATTGGATGCCATGTGGAATAATCTGATTGATTAACAATTTATGTAATTAAAATAAAGTTTAAGTGTAAATTTTAAGTGGGGAAATGTGAACAAGAGCGGGTAGGAGTGGGTAGTATAGGGAGGGAGAGAAATAAGGGTAGCATAGGGATTAGGGTGACGTAGGGTGAGGTAAGGGGGAGGGAAAATGTAGGTAGCAAAGTGTTGGGTTGACAGGTTAGGGAGTGAGGGGGTAGTCACATATCCATTCATTGCCATGTGTCACAAGTTGTATGGTGCCATATTTTTTCCATGTGTCATCAAGTGAGTGGATATTGGGATCCCTCCATAGGCTACCATATGTCATGTTCTCATTGGATTCCATGTGGAATAATCTGACTAGTTAACAATTTATGTACTTAAAATAGGGCTTAAGTGTAAAGTTTAAGTGGGGAAAGGTGAACGAGTTGGGGTAGGAGTGGGTAGTATAGGGAGGGGGAAAAATAAGGGTAGTGGAGGGATGAGGTGTTATATCCCTAAATTTCCCTACTCATGCATACATGGCTTTGGATCTCTTACTTGCATATTTTGCCAAAGCACTGCTGAGAAGCTCTTCTTAAAAAACTATTTTTTGGAAGATGTACTAGCCCTGCACCGTTACAGCCCGCATACATACGCTTGTTGCACCACTATATCTAGCGTACATACACTTGCTGCACCATTACAACCCGCGTGTGCTTGCAAAAGTTGCAAGGAATTTGTTGAAATTCACGGGCTATCGGAAGTTTCCCAACTAATCCACGTGCTATAGCCCGTCACCCAACCGAATAACCATAATTTTGGCATATAAATGGAGGTGTTGAGGTCTCATTTCACATCCAAGCATAAGAACAATGAAACTCTACCCAATTTCACTTCCCCTCCTTGCCCAAGATTTTGCTTCCCTTTGTGATATATTGCCTCAGCAGTCTCTCATTAGCCCCTTCTCCCTCCATTCAATCCATTCCCTTCTTTGAGGTGATCAAAAGATTGAGAGAAGGAGTCGTTTCAAGGTGCACTTGGAGCATGGTAAAGAGGATCCTGGACTAGGTTCACGAAATGGTGGCCGACATAGATTGTAAGGTATAATCTTTGTATTATGAATAAAATAATCACATTTTCCTGTCCTAAATGATGATGTCTTGAGTATTTTCATTGATTAATTCTTAACATTTAATATCTAACCCTAACTTATGGATAGAATAACATGCTTGCAGTTCTTGTTTTCCTATCTTTGGATGCAGGTTAGCCTTGGGAGGATACGTGTAGTCAGTGAAACTACCAAGCTTGAGGAGATCATCATCATACGTGGGATCAAAGTTATAGTTACCCGATCTCTTCTCTATTTGTTTTCTTTACATTATTTTTGGTATGTTTGGGGTAGAGTAGAATTTATTGAATTTTAGACGGTTATTCACTCTGTCTACATCTTAAACCCTGGTGTAGTTAAAGGGTTTTTTTTCTCACTTGCAGAACTGACGACCAAACTGGGGAAGCCTCTAGGGTTTTTTGGGGGATTTTGGGTTGTTTGATTGGTTTGTTTCCTTTATAGTTTCTTTCAAGTTTTCTGAGTTTGTCAAGGGATTCTGGTCACCTCCAGGGTGCATACCAGTTGTCCCTTCCCTGTAAGACTTCCTGATCTTTTATTTTTTGGAAGAGATACATGGGTGTACTCTCCCTGTATTGGGTCAACCCGCGTACATACGCACCCTACTCAGTAACCAACTCACGTACATACGCAGACTGCTGAAGCAACAACCCGCGTCTCTATTCCTGGGAAGTTTTTGAGAAAGAGAAATTTTTCCTCTTTCCTGATTGAAGTTATCACTTCTCAGGGCTTTCTTGGATCAATCTAGAGTCTCTGTTTACAGCCATAGCCTGGGTATAGGTTTCAGTTTACTTGTTTTTCTTGGTCTTGTTGTGTTTACCCTTAAAAAGGTTTTGAGCAAGCTGTTGAATTGTAGATCTGCCTTCTTGGTTTCTTGATTGAATCCTTGCGATCCACAGTGGGCTAAAGGTCTTTTCCATCCTTGTTTCAGTTTCTTTTTATCCTTTTTACTTGCTTTGAAAAAAGAAAAAAAATTACTTCAGTTTTCTCTTTAAAGCAATTTAAAAATAAAAATAAAAATTTAATTTCAGTTTGGTAAAATAGTTAGAGTTGGTTATTTGAAAAAAGGAAAAAGAGTCTTTGACAAGTTATTTTTGTTTTCTTGAAACGTAAGTAGCTTTTAGTCAAGAGAAATCAAGTTTTAGGTTTTCTTTACAAGAGCTTGAAAAGTTAGTTAAGAAAAGTTGAAGTTCATAAAGAGTTAGTTATAAAGATTTTCTTTTGAATTTGAAGTAATTTTGCTTTCAAGTGCTTTACTTTATCCTCCTTATTCGTCTCTTGATCACACCATTAGTTTCACTACCGTACCTTTTGAATAAATCAAGCCTTTAAAAAGAACACTTAATATAAAATACACTAGACTTTTTCTGTTTGTAGGGTCAACAAATTAGTTTAGGGTTTTAGGGCCTTGAATTAGGATTGGAGAGGAAACTCTTCAAGGCCGTTAAATCAAACATTGGAGTCTGAGTTAGCGAGTTTTAAGTTCAGTGTCGTAAAAGTTATCCGGGACCCCCCTCTAACACATGGGATAAACATGAGGTCACATGAGGAAAGGCAATGAATATAAACCCTCCAAAGTCGGACTGAACGTAGTGGGGAACACATATTGAGGGTCTGTATTGGAAGTAATACCGACTGCACTTGACTACAGAGCTTCATGGACCTCGAATCTATTCAAGATATTCCGTTTTCTTCCAGAACAATTGCTTTCGATACCCTTGATAGGATTCAGACTTGTTATCCTTCTCATTGGGATCCGCTCGACTGTTGACTGTACTTGCCTGGTGATTGACTGCGAGATGGAAACTTAGTTTCCTATTTTCTAGGGACTTACACGGGTGATGCAGGGGTATACTACGATACCTGGGGCATACATCGGATCACGCTTCACAGAGTATACCCGTAGGGTGCTTCCGTGTTCGAGTTTCACTTACATCGGTTAGTTTCTCTAGTGTTGATTGATGTAACTGTCCTTCCAGCTAGATAGTCGACTGCTTGATTTGTCCTTTAGGAAATGTTTTAGTGTCTGCTTGGTGTTTAAATGCTAGTTAAGCCTTAATGTGTCAGTTGATTGTTTCACAAAGTGGAAGATCAACAAGTCTGTCGGTCACGGAGCCTTCAAGGCCCATCGGAGGTTACATTGGAGCCACCTCCGCCACCGTTACGATGAAGACTTTACCAAGAAGGGTCGTTCGAAACGATCGGGCCGACGGAAAATGTGCCTGAGCCTGCTCCGCGAGGATACTATTCGACTCTGGAGGAACTTACCGTCTCTGACCTTGGGGAAGAATATATTAGGCAAGCTAACCCTCCGATCACTAACTTGTTAGTGCCAATCTTAGTCCAAGTCCTCCCTCCCGAGGTGACACCTTTTGAGTGCCAACTAGTCTTGCAAGCGACAATGGAAGCAAATGCTTATACTTCATCCGAGAGTCCTCAAACTCTCAGTAGGGATACTACTTCAGGAGGCATTATACCTCCTCTCCCACCTTTGTCAGTCAGGACCAGAGTGGTCTCGACTCCCTCGACTTTGGGCAGTGGTTCAATACCGTTATCAGCTTCGACCACTGCTCTTTTTACCCATAGCACGACGAGCCCTCCCTACTCATATGGGATGCCCGACTTTGATTCGAACTCGGTTCTTACCTAGTCCACCTTACATACCATGGGGCTAGGGGAAGGGAGTTCAAACTCTCTCATGCAAGGGTCAACCGGGGGTTCTTCAGTCCCTTTTAATTCTATCCCTTATGGTGGGGGTCATATACCTCCTCCGTCCCCTTTGCTCGATGGTGATTTCCAGTAACCAATAAGGCTGGATGCTAATTATAGCTTGTTTGGATCAGGCATTTAGGACCTTCGTATTATACAACGCTGGTGGGATCTAAGCCATACTCTTTGTTCGATGTGTTTGGGAACAATTCTTTTTCTTCAGATGTTGTCTCGGTTGGGGGCAACCCTGGTTTTGGGCAACAAAAACATGTGCAGGGTACTATTCCTTCACAAGGAGCGACGACTAGAGTTTTCTCGACTCAGGGTCTTTGGAATCCTTGGCAAGGATCAGTTCCATCACAAGGGATGTTGGTCAGGGGTAACCCCTTCCATGCTCAATGGAACCCCATACATGGATCCATACCTATGCCCGTTGGATTGGCTGAGGGCATCCCCTTACAAAATCCCTGGAACACAATGCATGGAGAAATCCCCACACAAGATATGTCATCCAATTTCGGGAATCAACCGATGATATCCCAACAAACGAAGTTACCGTATTCTGGTCATGGCCATGGTTTCTACCAGAAGCCTGGAAAACAATCCAACTTTTTATGGCAACCTGGTGCCAGTCAAAATCCAGGATCCTCTTTTCCTGTAAATAATACACAACCTAAACTACCATTTCTGGAAACACTACATCTTCCAGACTTGTCGAGATTACTCAATGACCCAATTTGTCACGATCCGCGTTGGCCCCCCATGCCGACTAAGTTGCCCTCAAATATTTCAAAATTTGAAGGCAAGCCTGGCGAAGATCTAGGTGATCATGTGACAACTTTCCATTTATGGTGCTTGTCAAAATCACTGAAGGATGACTCTGTCCAGTTGTGCCTTTTTAAATGCACTCTTATAGGGGGTGCTGCAAAAAGGTATATTGAGCTCAATCGCTCGAGGTACTCTTACTTCAACGACTTGGCGATGGTCTTCTTAAACCATTTCCAGTTACCTGTGAGATACGACGTCGACACCAAATTGCTGGCCAACTTTGAGCAAACCAAGGTCGACCATATCTCTTATCATAGTCGAGAATGGCGACATCAAAAGAACTTGATAAAGGTCCATGTCCCTCCTGCTTACTTGCTTGAGTGGTTCCAAAAGTCTTTGGTGCCTTTCATATCCAAAGACGTAGTGACTTCTAGAGTATTTTCAGAGGAGCAGGCGATTATGAGAGCGTAGCAGCTTGAACTGATCTACCGTCAGTCTGACATTCTCTACGAGATTTTTCCAGATGCGCTGTGGTCTATTCTCGATAAGGCCAAGAAAAATTATGGACCCCATGCCGATGGTATTGTGGGATCAACGCAAGGAAAGTCCACGAACTTGTTGTCAAATCAATTGCAACAATTGTTGATACAATAGTCTGTGGCCAGCTAGACTTCTAGTTCAGTTGTTCTGCCTACGCAGACGTCGGATATACACAGTGTGTAGTCGATGAACCCTAAGGCCAACCAATAGCTTGAGGGAAAGAAAAAACAACGGAACAAGAAGGGTAAGGGGAATAAAAAACGCTACCAACAATGCTGGCAGGGGAAAAATGGAGAAGAAGAAGTCGAAGTATCCGTGTAACCTTTGCACGGAATACCACCTGACTCATATATGCCCTCGGTTTGCAGAAGCCCATAATATATTGGCATAGCAACATCCTGTTGTGATGACAAATCCTTTTCCACAAGGGAAACACATGGCTCAGGCTTCACCATCCACGAGCGTGACAGAGGGCAGTCAGGGACCCCCTGCGCCTTCCAACCTGGATGCTAATATTTACATGATGAATGCTGAGGATAATATAGTGACCATGGCTCGAGATTATGGAATAACGAAATCTATTGAAAAGGGAAAGGAAGCCATGAACCCATCAAATCCTCTACAGACAGAGAAGGCGGTAAGCGAAACAACGACTTTCATCCCAAAAGGTGCGTTCAAGAAAGATTCTCATAATCCAAACACAAGGGATGCCCAGAATTACTCCATTGTGGAAGATTTGGCATAGATCCCTTGCGCGATGTCTGCTCTGGAAGTCCTCCAGAGTTTCCCTTCATAGAGAAGAGCTCTGTTATCCGCCTTGGGATCGACTACGACTTGTAACCCGGGAGCGATCATTTTTTATCCAACCAACTTGAAACCTGTCTTCCATATCACGTTGCATTTCATATAGTAGTGGCTCACACCACAAAATCTTTTACTCGAAACATTTTCCGTACAGTGGTTGACGAGGGTGCCTCGACTTGCGTGATATCATTGGCATGTTGGAAGGCCATAGGAAAGCTCGGTTTGGCTCTATCTCCTACATTTCTTATGACATTTGATGGTTGGTCGTTTATACCACATGGGATCATCCCTTCTTTCACCATACAATTGGGAGGAAAAACCATGTGTGTCAAAGTTGAAGTGGTCGATGCGCCTCTCGACTACAACCTGTTGTTAAGAAGGAGTTGGACTTATGAGATGCATGCAGTGGTTGCTATGGTTTTCTGGGTCTTGTGTTTCCCACACGAGGGCCAGATTGTGACCATTAACGAGTTGCCCTTCTCCTGTCCCGACCCTTCATCGGGGGCTTCCACGGTCCCGATGATTGATAGTCCGCAACCCGACATTGTCAACTTAGGTGCTGGTTTGTTTCCATATTTGATGGGAACTTTTGATTACCCACCACCTTCCGGTAATGTCAAGCTTATATTGACTGTCCCTGACCAGCCTAGGGCTGCAATCCTACAAGTATTGTTGTTTCGAACGAGCTACTTCAACAATCCGTGGCCTCTGCCTTCCCCATCAGCTGCGATGAAAAGGACATGGCATCTTGGCATGTCCATGCCCTTGTCCATCACTGAGGTTGCGTACAGTATTTTCTAGCAAGATTCGGCCAACCCCGATCCGACTCCTGCACAGGAGTTAGATCCAGTTCTAGAGCCTATTTGGGCTCAAGGTTCTCTTGCCAATCAAGATCCTTTAGACCTAGTCTTGTCCTCTGATGAGGTGATTCTCGAGGCAATGATTGGTCCCGATAGACCTTGGGATGATCTACATCATAGATCTTACCTAGTTCCCGAGTTAAGGAGAATAGAGGTGGGAGAATTCATTTTGATCGCGATTGGAGATAATTCTCGTCCTATCAATCCTCTAGCTACACATAGAGTTTATGCCGAGGGTAACATGGAAAGTATCACTACAATGATTCCCATAGATATATCCAAAACTCTTGGCATTGTGGAGAATCTTTTCATCGGAGCAAACTGCTCCCTTGAAGAGATTTGAACTTATACTGAGTTATTCAAGGAATTCCGCGACGTTTTTTCCTAGTCTTACGAGGAAATTCTAGGCATTGGCCCATGAATTGTCGAGCATGAAATCACGACTTATCCTGATGCCAAGCCGGTTCGACAGAATCTTAGTCCAATGAATCCTTGAAAATCAACACCAATTAAGGCAGAAGTAGAAAAATTGCTCAAAGCCAGTTTTATCTACCCCGTACAGTTGTCGGAATGGGTGTCAAACCCAATTCTAGTTAACAAGAAGCAGGGTACGATTCGTGTGTGCATGGACTTCTGTGATTTGAATAAGGGCTATTCGAAAGATAAATTTCCCACCCTATTCATCGATCAGATTGTCGATGAGTGCGTAGGCTGCGAGGTCTTTTCTTTCATGGATGGTTTCTCAGGATACAACCAGATTCAGATTAAACCCGAAGACCAACACAAAACAAATTTTATTTGTCCTTGGGGCACGTTTGTGTATCGTAAGATGCCTTTTGGCCTGAAGAATTCTAAAGCCACCTTTCAACGGGACATTTCATTTTATTTTCATGACCTTAGACAAATAGTCGAGGCGTATCTTAATTATTTAGCATCACACTCTCACAAGAGATCTAATCATCCCGCTCATCTTTGACTAATGTTTGAGTGATGTCGCTACTATCAGTTTCACTTAAATCCTAACAAGTGTAGTTTCTGCGTGATGTCAGGTTGTCTCTTAGGTTTTATTGTTTCAACAACAGGGATTATGGTCGATCCTCTCAAGTTTGAGGCAATAGTTCAATTTCCTCCCCTGTGCACGATACCCCAACTTCAGAGCTTACAGGGGAAATCAAATTTTCTTCGGTGTTTTCTCGTGAATTACGTCGAGATCAAAAAGGGTTTTATGTGTCTCTTGAAAAAGGGAGTCCCATTCTATTGCGATGAAGCTACTCAATGCTCCTTTGAAGCATTGAAATGTGCCATGATGTCTTCCCCTCTACTCCGACCTCCCAATTATAACAAAGATTTCTTGTTGTATTTGGCTGTTGCAGAATTGACCATTAGCATGGTCTTGGTTCAGGAAGATGATGTGCTCGAAGAACATGTTATATATTACCTTAGCCGAGGCCTGGTTGGGTCGGAACTCAACTATTCTCATGTTGATAAGCTTGCTTTGGTAGCAGTCTATGCTATCCAATGGTTCCGTCATTATATTTTGCTTCGCAAGACCACTGTCATTGTCATTGTGAACCCTTTCCAATATGTGTGAACTTGACACGTCATTGGTGGAAATATCAGTAGATGGATTTTAATCGTCCAAGAATTTGACTTGGATTTTGTTTTTGCGAAATCTAAAAAGTCATTGGTCTTTGTCAAACTTATTTCAGAACTTTCAGTCGAGTCTAGTGATATCACGCCCAAAGAATCACCTATCAAAGGAGATATTTTTCTCATTGCATCTTTGGACCCCTGGTATGGATATATAATAGTATATTTCCAAACTTTGAAGTGCCCCACTTCTGCTTCCCGTGATGAGTGTCGATGCATTCGCCATCAGGCACAAAACTATCTTATACTCGATGACACTTTGTATTGTCAAGGTATAGATTGCATTCTTCGACGATGACTTATCCATGAAGAAGCAGAGCTCGTTTTGAACTATTTTCAAATTGGAGCATGTGGCGGTCATTTGTTTGGGTTGGAAACAACCCAAAAGATTCTACGTGTAGGTTAATTCTGGCCCTATTTAATCAAGGATTGCGTTGAGGCAGTCAAGAAGTGCCATCTGTGCCAGATATTCTGTCAGAAGATGCGGGCACATCTTGCTCCTATGTTTCCTTTCATTGTTGTTTTTCCGTTCACCAAGTGGGGGATTTACTTTACTACATGCCACCCGACCTCAACTAGGGGGCATCATTACATCATAGTGGCAGTAGACTACTTCACCAAGTGGGTCGAAGCTATGACAACATTTAACAACGATGGCGAAACAACGACTCTTTTCATTTTTAATCAGATAGTAGGAAGGTTCAGAATCCCGAAGGAGATTGTCACTGACCATGGAAGTTACTTCCAAAACAAAATGATGACTGAGTTAACATCAAATATTGGGTTTAAACATGAGAATTCATCTCCTTATTACTCACAAGCGAATGGTCAGGTTGAAGCTATGAATAAGTCTCTCAAGACTATTCTTCAACGGATGATCAATTCTGCCAAGTCAAATTGGCATTTGATGTTGTATTTAACGTTGTGGGCCTACCGAACGTTTGTGAAGACCGCCACCGGTTTTTAACCTTTTCAACTCGTAGATGGGCTAGAAGTAGTCTTACTTATTGAGTGTCANGAGTTAATTCCAGACACATCACCGCTTGAGGAACTCCTACTATATCTCGAGCAACTCTATGAGCAACATCATGATGCATCCTCAACCAATGAGGCTCATAAGCAACGAGTCAAGTTTCAATATGATTGGTCCGTTCGCCCTCGAATTTTCTCTGAAGGCGATCTTGTCCTGGTCTACGATCAAGACAAAGATCCCCTGGGGGTAGGCAAGTTCAAACCCATGTGGTTCAGTCTGTTAATTGTGAAAGAGGTCTTGAAGAAGGGTGCTTACCATCTGGTTGATTTTGAAGGAAATGCCTTGGTGGATCCTAGAAATGGGATCTACCTCAAGAAGTATTACTCTTAGGTTGGTCACGTGGGTGACTTCTTGTACATATGTATATGTTTTTATATAGTTTTTGTCTTTTTTGTTTTGTTTTGTGGACGTTTAGTTATTTATGTCTTCTTTTTCACTATGGCAGATGTCAAGTGAATCAGAGGTGTATTTTGGGTTCACAGACGACGCTAGCTAACACACTTAGAGGCTTGCTTCCATAGCTTGGGTGATTTTCACACCTTGAGGCCAGTTTCTATCTTCCGGAGGTATTTTTCTAGGTGATGCTACAAACAATGTCACTGAATACAGTGCAGTGATAGAATTGCTTCGTGACACTTTGTCACATGGCATCTCTCACCTCCGGGTCTACCTAGATGTTCAGCTGGTTGTGTCCCAGTTAAATGGAGTTTACTACTTTTATGATCCCACTCTGCACCGTTTCCTTAGGGTACGTCTCTTAGAACATTATTTCGATTACATTACATATATCCACGTTCCTAGGAGATTTAATCACATAACAGATACTCTAGCTAATCAAATATTAGATTGACATGTTGCACACACATAAAAAGAGAAGCACACACATACACATGTACATACATTGGTAAAATATGTAATCCATA
>SNQJ01S0030900.1:55380-75102 GCA_010110895.2 Picea sitchensis
CCATATGTTTTCCATGTGTCATCAAGTGAGTGGATATTGGGATCCCTCCATAGTCTACCATATGTCATGTTCTCATTGGATTCTATGTGGGATAATCTGACTGGTTAACAATTTATGTACTTAAAATAAGGCTTAAGTGTAAATTTTAAGTGGGGAAAGGTGAACGAGTTGGGGTAGGAGTGGGTAGTATATGGAGGGGGAGAATTAAGGGTAGTGGAGGGATGAGGTGTTATAGCCCTAAATTTCCCTACTCATGCATACATGGCTTTGGACCTCTTACTTGCATATTTTGCCAAAGCACTGTTGAGAAGCTCTTCTTAAAAAAATATTTTTTGGAAGATGTACACGCCCTGCACCATTACAGCCCGCGTACATACACTTGTTGCACCACTGTATCTAGCGTACATACACTTGCTGCACCATTACAACCCGCGTGTGCTTGCAAAAGTTGCAAGGAATTTGTTGAAATTCACGGGCTATTGGAAGTTTCCCAACTAATCCACCTACTATAGCCTGTCACCCAACCGAATAACTATAATTTTGGCATATAAATGGAGGTGTTGAGGTCTCATTTCACATCCAAGAATAAGAACAATGAAACTCTGCCCAATTTCACTTCCCCTCCTTGCCCAAGATTTTGCTTCCCTTTGTGATATATTGCCTCAGCAGTCTCTCGTCAGCCCCTTCTCCCTCCATTCAATCCATTCCCTTCTTTGAGGTGATCAAAAGATTGAGAGAAGGAGTCGTTTCAAGGTGCACTTGGAGCATGGTAAAGAGGAGCCTGGACTAGGTTCACAGAATGGTGGCCGACATAGATTGTAAGGTATAATATTTGTATTATGAATAAAGTAATCACATTTTCCTGTCCCAAATGATGAAGTCTTGAGTATTTTCATTGATTAAATCTTAGCATTTAATATCTAACCCTAACTTATGGATAGAATAGCATGCTTGCATTTCTTGTTTTCCTATCTTTGGATGCAGGTTAGCCTTGGGAGGATACGTGTAGTCAGTGAAACTACCAAGCTTGAGGAGATCATCACCATACGTGGGATCAAAGGTATAGTTACCTGATCTCTTCTCTATTTGCTTTCTTTACATTATTTTTGGTATGTTTGGGGTAGAGTAGAATTTATTGAATTTTAGACGGTTATTCACTCTGTCTACATCTTGAACCCTGGTGTAGTTAAAGGGTTTTTTTTCTCACTTGCAGAACTGACGACCAAACTGGGGAAGCCTCTAGGGTTTTTTGGGGGATTTTGGGTTGTTTGATTGGTTTGTTTCCTTTCTAGTTTCTTTCAAGTTTTCTGAGTCTATCAAGGGATTCTAGTCACCTCTAGGGTGCATACCAGTTCTCCCTTCCCTGTAAGACTTCCTGATCTTTTATTTTTTTGAAGAGATACATGGGTGTACTCTCCCTGTATTGGGTCAACCCACGTACATATGCGCCTTGCTAAGTAAACAACCCACGTACATACGCAGACTGCTGAAGCAATAACTCGCGTCTCTGTTCCTGGGAAGTTTTTGAAAAAGAGAAAGTTTTCCTCTTTCCTGATTGAAGTTATCACTTCTCAGGGATTTCTTGGATCAGTCTAGAGTCTCTGTTTAAAGCCATAGCCTGGGTATAGGTTTCAGTTTACTTGTTTTTCTTAGTCTTCTTGTGTTTACCCTTTAAAAGGTTTTGAGCAAGCTGTTGAATTGTAGATCTGCCTTCTTGGTTTCTTGATTGAATCCTTGCGATCCACAGTGGCCTAAAGGTCTTTTCCATCCTTGTTTTAGTTTCTTTTTATCCTTTTTACTTGCTTTGAAAAAAGAAAAATATTTACTTCAGTTTTCTCTTTAAAGCAATTTAAAAAAAAATAAAAAATTAATTTCAGTTTGGTAAAATAGTTAGAGTTTGTTATTTGAAAAAAGGTAAAAGAGTATTTGGCAAGTTATTTTTGATTTGTTGAAACGTAAGTAGCTTTTAGTCAAGAGAAATCAAGTTTTAGGTTTTCTTTACAAGAGCTTGAAAAGTTAGTTAAGAAAAGTTGAAGTTCATAAAGAGTTAGTTATACAGATTTTCTTTTGAATTTGAAGTAATTTTACTTTCAAGTGCTTTAATTTCTCCTCCTTATTCATCTCTTGATCACACCATTAGTTTCACTACCGTACCTTTTGAATAAATCAAGCCTTTAAAAAGAACGCTTAATCTAAAATACACTAGACTTTTTCTGTTTGTAGGGTCAACAAACTAGTTTAGGGTTTTAGGGCCTTGAATTAAGATTGGAGAGGAAACTCTTCAAGGCTGTTAAATCAAACATTGGAGTCTGAGTTAGTGAGTGTTTAAGTTTAGTGTTGTAAAATTTATCCGGGACCCCCCTCTAACACAGGGGATAAACATGAGGTCACATGAGGAAAGGCAAGGAATATAACCCCTCCAAAGGTAGACTGAACATAGTGGGGAACACATATTGAGGGTCTGTATTGGAAGTAATATCGACTGCATTTGACTACAAAGCTTCATGGACCTCGAATCTATTCAAGATCTTCTATTTTCTTCCAGAACAATTTCTTTTGATACCCTTGATAGGATTCAGACTTGTTATCCTTCTCATTGGGATCTGCTTGACTGTCGACTGTACCCACCTGGTGATTGCCTGCGAGTTGGAAACTCAGTTTCCCATTTTCTAGGGACTTACACGGGGGATGCAGGGGTATACCGCGGTACCTAGGGCATACGTCAGATCACACTTCACAGAGTATACCCGTAGGGTGCTTCCGTGTTCGAGTTTCACTCACATCGGTTAGTTTCTGTAGTGTTGATTGGTGTAACTGTCCTTCCAGCTAGATAGTCGACTGCTTGATTTTTCCTTTAGGAAATTTTTTAGTGTCAGCTTGGTGTTTAAATGCTAGTTAATCCTTACTGTGTTAGTTGATCATTTCACAAAGTGGAAGATCAACAACTCTGTCGGTCACAGAGGCTTCAGGGCCCATTGGCAGTTACATTGGAGCCACCTTCACCACTGTTACGATGAAGACTTTACCAAGAAGGGTTGTTCGAAGCGATCGGGCCACAGGAAAATGTGCCCGAGCCTGCTCCACAAGGAGACTATTCGACTCTGGTGGAACCTACCGTCTCTGACATTGGGGAAGAAGATCTTAGGCAAGCTAATCCTCTGATCACTAACTTGTTAGTGCCAATCTTAGTCCAAGTCATCCCTCCCGAGGTGACACCTTTTGAGTGCCAACTAGTCTTGCAAGCGACAATGGAAGAAAATGCTTCTACTTCGTCCGAGAGTCCTCATACTCTCGTTAGGGATACTACTTCAGGAGGCATACTACCTCCTCTCCCACCTTTGTCAGTCAGGACCAGAGTGGTCTCGACTCCCTCGACTTTGGGCAGTGGTCCGATACTGTTATCGACATCGACCACTGCTCTTTTTACCCAGAGCGTGATGGGCCCTCCCTACTCATATGGGATGTCCGACTTTGATTCGAACTCGATTTTTACCTAGTCCACCTTATAGACAATGGGGTTGGGGGCAGGGAGTTCAAACTCTCTCGTGCAAGGGTCAATCGAGGGTGCTTCAGTCCCTTTTAATGCTATCCCTTATGGTGGGGGTCATATACCTCCTCCGTCCCCTTTGCTCGATGGTGATTTCAAGCAACCAATAAGGCTAAATGCTAATTATAGCTTGTTTGGAGCAGGCATTTAGGACCTTCGTATTATACAACGCTCGTGGGATCTATGCCATTCTATTTGTTTGACGTGTTTGGGAACAATTCTTTTTCTTCAGATGTTGTCTCGGTTGGGGGCAACCCTGGTTTTGGGCAACAAAAACATGTGTAGGGTACTATTCCTTCACAAGGAGCGACAACTAGAGTTTTCTCCACTCAGGGTCTTTGGAATCCTTGGCAGGGATCAGATCTGTTGTAAGGGATGTTGGTCGGGGGTAACCCCTTCCATGCTCAATGGAACCCCGAACATTGGCTCCATACCTATGCCCGTTGGATTGGATGAGGGCATCCCCTTACAAAATCCATGGAACACAATGCATGGAGAAATCCCCACACAAGATATGTCATCCAATTTCGGGAATCAACCGATGATATCCCAACAAATGCAGTTACCGTATGCTGGTCATGGCCATGGTTTCTACCAGAAGCCTGGAAAACAGTCCAACTTTGTCTAGAAACCTAGTGCTAGTCAAAATCCAGGATCCTCTTTTCCTGTAAATAATACACAACCTAAACTACCATTTCTGGCAACACTACATCTGCTAGACTTGTCGAGATTACTCAATGACCCAATTTGTCATGATCCGCGTTGGCCCCCCATGCCGACTAAGTTTCCCTCAAATATTTCAAAATTTGAAGGCAAGCATGGCGAAGATCTAGGTGATCATGTGACAACTTTCCATTTATGGTGCTCGTCAAAATCACTGAAGGACGACTCTGTCCAGTTGCACCTTTTTCAATGCACTCTTATAGGGGGTGCTGCAAAAAGGTATATTGAACTCAACTGTTCGAGGTACTCTTACTTCAACGACTTGGTGATGGTCTTCTTAAACCATTTCCAGTTACCTGTGAGATACGACGTCGACACCAAATTGCTGGCCAACTTTGAGCAAACCAAGGCCGACCATATCTCTTATCATAGTCGAGAATGGTGACATCGAAAGAACTTGATAAAGGTCCATGTCCCTCCTGCTTACTTGCTTGAGTGGTTCCAAAAGTCTTTGGTGCCTTTCATATCCAAAGATGTAGTGACTTCTAGAGTATTTTCAGAGGAGGAGGCGATTATGAGAGCGTAGCAGCTTGAACTAATCTACCCTCAGTCCAACATGCTCTACGAGATTTTTCTAGATGCGTCGTGGTTTATTCTTGATAAGGCCAAGCAAAATTCTGAACCCCATGCCAATGGTATTGTGGGCTCAGTGCAAGGAAAGTCCACGAACCTGTTGTCAAATCAATTGGAACAATTGTTGATACAACAGTTTGTGGTCATCCAGACTTCTAGTTCGGTTGTTCTCCCTACCCAGACGTCGGATATACACAATGTGCAGTTGATGAACCCTAAGTCCAACCAATAGCTCAAGGGAAAGAAAAAACAACGGAACAAGAAGGGTAAGGGGGATAAAAAACGCTACCAACAATGCTGGCAGGGGAAAAATGGAGAAGAAGAAGTCGAAGTATCCGTGTAACCTTTGCACGGAATACCACCTGACTCATATATGCCCTCGGTTTGCAGAAGCCCATAAAATATTGGAATAGCAACATCCTGTTGTGATGACAAATCCTTTTCCACAAGGGAAACACATGGCTCAGGCTTCACCATCCACGAGCGCGATAGAGGGCAGTCAGGGACCCCTCGCGCCTACCAACCTGGATGCTAATATTTACATGATGAATGACAAGGATAATATAGCGACCATGGCTCGAGATTATGGAATAATGAAATTTGTTGAAAAGGGAAAGGAAGCCATGAACCCATCGAATCCTCTACAGACAGAGAAGGCGGCGAGCGAAACAATGACTTGCATCCCAAAAGGTGCGTTCAAGAAAGATTCTCATAATCCAAACACAAGGGATGCCCAAAATTACTCCATTGTGGAAGATTTGGCACAGACCCCTTGCGCGATGTCTGCTCTGGAAGTCCTCCAAAGTTTTCCTTCACAGAGAAGAGCTCTATTATCCGCCTTGGGATCGACGACGACTTGTAACCCGAGAGCGATCATTTTTTATCCAACCAACTTGAAACCTGTCTTCCATACCATGTTGCTTTTCATATAGTAGTGGATTACACCACAAAATCTTTTACTCGAAACATTTTCCGTACAGTGGTTGACGAGGGTGCCTCAACTTGCGTGATATCATTGGCATGTTGGAAGGCCATAGGAAATCTCGGTTTGGCTCTATCTCCTACATTTCTTATGACATTTGATGGTTGGTCGTTTAGACCACATGGGATCATCCCTTCTTTCACCATACAATTGGGAGGAAAAACCATGTGTGTCAAAGTTAAAGTGGTCGATGCGCCTCTCGACTACAACCTGTTGTTAAGAAGGAGTTGGACTTATGCGATGCATGCATCGGTTGCTATGGTTTTCTAGGTATTGTGTTTCCCACATGAGGGTCAGATTGTGACCATTGACGAGTTTCCCTTCTCTTGTCCCGACCCTTCATTGGGGGCTTCCACGGTCCCGATGACTGATAGTCCGCAACCCGACATTGTCAACTTCGGTGCTGGTTTGTTTCCATCTTTGATGGGAACTTTTGATTACCCACCACCTTCCGGTAATGCCAAGCTTATATCAACTGTCCCCTACTAGCCTAGGGCTGCTATCCTACAAGTATCGTCGTTTCGAATGAGCTACTTCAACGATCCATGGCCTCTGCCTTCCCCATCGGCTACGATGGAAAGGACATGGCATCCTGGCATGTCCATGCCCTTGTCCACGGCTGAGGTTGCATATAGTATTGTCTAGCAAGATTCGACCAACCCTGATCCGACACCTGCACAGGAGTTAGATCCAGTTCTAGAGCCTATTTGGGCTCAAGGTTTACTTGCCAATCAAGATCATTTAGACCTAATATTTCCCTCTGATGAGGTGATTCTCGAGGCAATGATTGGTCCCGATAGACCTTGGGATGATCTACATCATAGATCTTACCTAGTTCCCGAGTTAAGGAGAATAGAGGTGGGAGAATTTATTTTGATCACGATTGGAGATAATTCTTGTCCTATCAATCCTCTAGCTACACATAGAGTTTATGCTGAGGGTAACATGGAAAGTATCACTACAATGATTCCCATAGATATATCCAAAACTCCTGGCGTTGTGGAGAATCTTTTCATTGGAGCAGACTGCTCGCTCGAAGAGATTTGAACTTATACTGAGTTATTCAAGGAATTCCGCGATGTTTTTTCTTGGTATTATGAGGAAATTCCAGGCACTAGCCCATGAATTGTCGAGCATGAAATCACGACTTATACTGATGCCAATCCAGTTTGACAGAAGCTTAGTCCAATGAATCCTCGAAAAGAAACACCAATTAAGGTAGAAGTAGAAAAACTGCTCAAAGCCGGTTTTATCTACCTTGTACAGTTGCCAAAATGGGTGTCAAACCCAGTTTTGGTTAAAAAGAAGCAGGGTACGATTCGTGTGTGCATGGACTTCTATGATTTGAATAAGGGCTATTCGAAAGATAAATTTCCCACCCTATTCATCGATCAGATTGTCGATGAGTGCGTAGGCTGTGAGGTATTTTCTTTCATGAATGGTTTCTCAGGATACAACCAGATTCATATTAAACCCGAAGACCAACACAAAACAACTTTTATTTGTCCTTGGGGCACGTTTGCGTATCGTAAGAAGCCTTTTGGCCTGAAGAATTCTGGAGCCACCTTTCAGCGGGCCATTTCATTTTATTTTCACGACCTTAGACAAATAGTCGAGGCATATCTTAATGATTTAGCATCACACTCTCACAAGAGATCTAATCATCCCGCTCATCTTCGACTAATGTTTGAGCGATGTCGCTACTATCATTTTCACTTAAGTCCTAACACGTGTAGTTTCTGCATGATGTTAGGTTGTCTCTTAGGTTTAATTGTTTCAACAATAGGGATCATGGTCGATCCTCTCAAGTTTGAGGCAATAGTTCAATTTCCTCCCCCATGCACGATACCCTAGCTTCAGAGCTTACAGGGGAAAGAAAATTTTCTTCGGTGTTTTCTCATGAATTACGTAAAGATCAAAAAGGGTTTTATGCATCTTGAAAAAGGGAGTCCCATTCTATTGGGATGAAGCTGCTCAATGCTCCTTTGAAGTGTTGAAACGTGCCATGATGTCTTCCCCTCTACTCCGGCCTCCCAATTATAACAAAGATTTCTTGTTGTATTTGGTTGTTGCAAAAACGACCATTAGCATGGTCTTGGTTCAAGAAGATGATGTGCTCGAAGACATTGTTATATATTACCTTAGTCAAGGCTTGGTTGGGTTGGAACTCAACTATTCTCACGTTGATAATCTTGCTTTGGTAGCAGTCTATGCTATCCAACGGTTCCATCATTATATTCTGCTTCACAAGACCACTGTCATTGTCGTTGTGAACCCTTTCCAATATGTGTGAACTTGACGGGTCATTGGTGGAAAGATCAGTAGATGGATTTTAATCCTCTAGGAATTTGACTTGGATTTTGTTTCTGCGAAATCCAAAAAGTCATTGGTCTTTGTCGAACTTATTTCAGAACTTCCGGTCGAGTCTAGTGATATCACGCCCAAAGAATCACCTATCAAAGGAGATATTTTTCTCATTGCATCTTTGGACCCCTAGTATGGATATATAATAGTGTATCTCCAAACTTTGAAGTGCCCCACTTCTGCTTCCCATGATGAGTGTCGATGCATTCACCATCAGGCACAAAACTATCTTATACTCGATGACACTTTGTATCGTCAAGGTATAGATTTCATTCTTCGACGATGACTTATCCATGAAGAAGCAGAGCTCGTTTTGAATGATTGTCACATTGGAGGATGTGGCGGTCATTTTTCTGGGTTGGAAAGAACCTAAAAGATTCTATGTGCAGGTTAATTCTGACCCTCATTAATCAAGGATTGTGTTGAGGCAGTCAAGAAGTACCATCTGTGCCAGATCTTCTGTCAGAAGATGCAGGCACATCTTGCTCCTATGTTTCCTGTCATTGTTGTTGGTACTTTCACTAAGTGGGGGATTGACTTTACTACATGTCACCCGGCCTCAACCAGGGGGCATCGTTACATCATAGTAGCAGTAGACTACTTCACCAGGTGGGTCGAAGCTATGCCAACGTTTAACAATGATGGTGAAACAATGACTCTTTTCATTTTTAATCAGATAGTAGGAAGGTTCAGAATCCTGAAGGAGATTGTCACTGACCATGGAAGTCACTTCCAAAACAAAATAATGACTGAGTTAACATAAAATATTGGGTTTAAACATAAGCATTCATCTCCTTATTACTCACAAGCGAATGGTCAGGTTGAAGCTATGAATAAGTCTCTCAAGACTATTCTTCAGCAGACGATCAATTCTGCCAAGTCAAATTGGCATTTGATGTTGTATTTAACGTTGTGGGCCTACCGAATGTTTGTGAAGACCGCCACCGGTTTTTCACCTTTTCAACTCGTAGACGGGATGGAAGTAGTCTTACTTATTGAGTGTCAGATTCCTTCTTTGAAGTTGGCCGTAGAGTTATTGCCGGACACATCACCGCTTGAGGAACTCCTACTATATCTCGAGAAACTCTATGAGCAACATCATGATGCACCCTCGACAAATGAGGCTGATAAGCAACGAGTCAAGTTTCAATATGATTGGTCCGTTCGCCCTCGAATTTTCTCTGAAGGCGATCTTGTCCTGGTCTACGATCAAGACAGAGATCCCCTGAGGGTAGGCAAGTTCAAACCCATGTGGTTCAGTCTGTTCATTGTGAAAGAGGTCTTGAAGAAGGGTGCTTACCATCTGGTTGATTTTGAAGGAAATGCCTTGGTGGATCTTAGAAATGGGCTCTACCTCAAGAAGTATTACTCTTAGGTTGGTCACGTGGGTGACTTCTTGTACATATGTATAACTTTTTATATAGTTTTTGTCTTTTTTTTGTTTTGTGGATGTTTAGTTATTTATGTCTTTTTTTTCACTATGGCAGATGTCAAGTGAATCAAAGGTGTATTTTGGGTTCACAGACGGCGCTAGCTGACACCCTTAGAGGCTTGCTTCCATAGCTTGGGTGATTTTAACACCTTGAGGCCAGTTTCTATCTTCCGGAGGTATTTGTCTAGGTGACGCTACAAACAATGTCACTGAATACAGTGTAGTGATATAATTGCTTCGTGACACTTTGTCACATGGCATCTCTCACCTCTGGGTCTACCTAGATATTCAGCTGGTTGTGTCCCAGTTAAATGGATTTTACTACTTTTATGATCCCACTCTGCACCGTTTCCTTAGGGTACGTCTCTTAGAACATTATTTCAATTACATTACATATATCCATGTTCCTAGGAGATTTAATCACATGAAAGATACTCTAGCTAATCAAATATTAGATTGACATGTTGCACACACATAAAAAGAGAAGCACACACATACACATGTACATACATTGGTAAAATATNCATGAGTAAATAGGTGGGCATAGACGCCTCAAAAATAATGTTCAGTATATATCGTTGGGTTTATGCCCTAAAAAATACATGTACAAAAGGTATCCTCGGCCCATCAAAAGTATAGCCTATCTAAGCAAGGGGCATATTGACTCTGCTATAACGTACAACGATGTTGGCTAAACACTGAAAAAGTTGGACCCACGTCGATGGCACCCCCACTACATGAGGCTGCATAATAGGTGGGAGATCCTCGATCTCGACCATGGGTACCATGCGAGTGAGCATAGTGAGGTTACACTCCACTCATCTCAAAAATCTCTCAGCTTCTCTGACTGGAGGTCCCTCCGTGGATGCTAGTCCTACCTCTGGTCGAGGACGTCGTCGAGTCCTCGCGAAGTCTGCTGGGCGCACAAGTCCCACATCTGTACATAGCATATACACAAAAGTTAGTATTCTCTACACATATAAAAATGATATATATAAAAAACAATTAAAANGGGCATGTATGGATCTCTAGATAAGTTGATCTCGATGTAGGGGTATTCATCAATCGTCGGAATCTGCTGTGCTGACCAGTCGAAGATTTTATCATCAAAGGCCTCTATGGTCCTCCCTCCCCCCTGTCGTGGCAACAATGCTTCCCATCTGCATCTCGCTGGGAAGGAGGCGACATGCTCCCGTACCATCTCTCTGGGACTGAGATTGGGAACCCTCTCGAAGAAGAAGGAACATAGAATCGTACCAAACTCGAAGTTCTTATTGGTATGCTACCGAAACTCTATCAGCTGTCTCTTCATGTATGTAAGCATGGTCGTGCTCCAGTCAAATATATGTGCCTCCTGACACTGAATGGCACAATGCGTGTGTGCCCGAGAGGTCTAGTGTAGGGCCGCAGATCCAATAAACCTCCCAATCAGTAACAAGATCACTCATAGAGCCAAGCTATTGATCTTATGAATCAACACCTGAGAACCTACCTTCTCAATGCCAACCTCACAATACATCCAGATGTAATCTGAAAGGCCCAGGGGGAAATGTCCTCAGATTGACTAGTTCCCCTCTGCTCAAGAGGCCAGTCAGGAAGAAAATGTCCTCAGTCGTTGGAGTAAAAAATTGACCCTCTAACATGAATGCCTCTGCATCCAAGTGCCAATAATCTACAAGGGCGTTGAGTAACTTAGGTTGTGCCCTCATAAAAGGAAACTGGAAGAATTTCCATAGCCCACACTGTTTTAGTGCGACGATGGCTGCAGGGTCCTCTTCGACCAATATGTCTATGTACTCATGCTCCCTCTCCCTCCAATGGAGATACATCCTATTCCATGGAAAATTGGAGGAAGTTAGCTCTTTCTTTTTAATTTTTTCCAAGCTTGCAAGGGTGTATGCGGGATGTATTGGCCACAGTCGCGTATGTACGCGGACAAAGTGTTTTCTGCCCGAGTACATACGTGGGTTGTCCTTGGATAACCTACGTACACGCAGGGCCGCTCTTTTTAGGAGAGCACACCCCCTAAAAAACCAAAATAAATGCATAAATGAATTATTGAAATGCAAGAGGGATGATATTATACTTACTTGGTCCAAGTGGAAGTTCATTTCGTCCATTGAAGCTCCCAGAATCAACTTATTTAACAAAGGGTTTTTTTCTCTTTTTGGTTAATTTTCGAATTGTAATGGTGAAAATGAGTTGTCAGCTTCTATTTATAGAATTTTTTGGCCTTTTTTGGCCACTTTTTGACCCCCTTTGTCATTTTTCTTGGCTTGGTAATTGCTTGATTCCATTTCTGAGTTTCTTATTGGACATTCTAGTACTCTTTTCCTTTTGGTTCGATAACTTTTTTGGGGATGGGTCACTTTTTGGTATCCTTTGGTAAATGCCATTTTTTCCAACTTTTTTCACGTAAGTTAGGATTTCGTCTCCACTTTCTGCATCTCGTTGTCTTTTCAACTTTGCCATAGGATCAACCCCACCAAAGTGGGACTCAGAACCTTCATTGCTGCTCTAGAAGTGTCGTAATTAGGTGGTAGAGCCTACCTTTACATGGATGCCCTAGGTAGATCCTTGTTTCATTTTGGCGTCCATGCTGTCAGTAATGACTATAGGCTCGAGAGTCCTTGTTAGTCCTGTCATGATTACGAGATTAAGCCTCACTCGTTTGATGCACCATCATTCTTGGCATTACCCTTGGGAATCCCAACTGAGCATGCTTTGTTGTATTTCAAGCTCGCTTTAAAATTCGAAAGCAACATCCGACGAGACTGTATTTATTCTTTTTGATCTTGTCTAGATGAACTGAGAAAAGTAGCCCCATGGAGTCTTCTTTAATCCCTTTTCAGACTCTCTAAAAATGAAAATATTGCCGAGTGATCTTGTTTTCCTTCACACTTGCCAAACTAAAATTTGAAGGCACATCTGTCCGACGGTAGTTTACCCATTTTTTGGTTCGGATGGATAATTTCACTAATAAAGGTATACTCTAGTTATTTTGGTTCGCTAGAAGAGTATTCTCAGGTGTAAGTTTAACCTTTTTTTGGGCCCGAGGGACTAAATTTTCAAAAAAGGAACATTCTCCTTGGTTTTGGTTAATCACCTTTTTCAGTCCTTGGAGATTACTTATGAAAAAGGAACCCCCTCAGAGTCCATAGTTAAGCTCTTTTCAGACTCCCTAAAATCGAAAAGATCGCCAAGTGACCTTGTTCCTTCACACTTGTTAAATTGGTCCAGAAGAACATCTACCAGCGTGAGTTTAAACCTCTTTCCAGCCTATAGATTATAGCGGAAAAAGGTACACCTCGAGACATTCGTCTCACCGGGAGAGTTCTCCTCATTAAATTTTATACTTTTTTGGGCTAAGGAGACTAAACTCAGAAAAAGGCTATGAGTCCATAGTTAAGCTCTTTTCGAACTCCTTAAAATTGAAAAGATTTCTGAGGGATCTTGTCTATATCACACTCATTAAAATGGTTTTGAATAGATGTATTTTCCGTGCAAATTTACCCCTTTTTCGAACCGACTAGACTATCTCTGAAAAAGGTACTCCTTGGAGTCTTCTTTTACTTTTTTCAGACTCCCTAAACGTGAAAAAACTATTGATGTTACCTTCTATGGGCTTGTAAAAATGACATCGAAGGGGTCTCATTGTGTCTTTCCCAATCACATTTGCATATTTGTGTCTTTGGCCTAATGTCGGCTCCATGTTGATTTCAACTGAACCTTCGAAGCATGCCTTATACACAAGCCTTGTAGCATTTCTTGCTTCTGTGACTTGACACCTTGACCCATGGAGGAATTTTCCTTGAGTGTCCTTTTCCTACACATGTCTCCTTTCTCTGAGCATTAGTATGTTCCTTACGCCTGAAACTAGTATGCTTGCTCATGAAACTCGTTCCTCCTTTGTAATGTAGCATTATTTTATTCTTTTTCAAGCTCTCAAAAAATTGAAAAAGACAAAAAATCAAATATTCCAAAAAGAGGGGACGAGAAATATTTATTCTTTTTTCAACAACACAAAGAGTCGCCCTTGGACAAAGAAAATCCTTCCGTTTGTTCATCAAGCATTGGGATTTAGTATGATCTAAGGAAGTTGTTCTCGCAACATAGAGATGTGTCCTCCTCCATTTAATTACTCTTCCAAACACATGGAGAGTTTGCGTTGCCTCTTGCATCGTGAACTTATGCCAATGTCATGCTACTTGAGTCTAATCATCTTTAGTGCTTTTTTCCAAGGGAAGTTTCACTCAACCTAAGTTGGCCTTTCTGCAGTTTGTCTCTTGACCTTATGAGTCGGCCATCCCAAGAGTCCAGTCAAGTCCAGATTCGAAATCGACGAAGTTCTCTGCCTGATCATCAAGATCCTCATGTATTTTCCCGACGAGTTGTCGAAGACCTCAGGGTAGTGAGTTATACACTCCCATTGTACTCCTACCTGAGTTTTGAAGATATTGAAGTTGTTGCTCGAGCTCTGAAGGCCTTATCTCCAGCCACATGCGTCACTAACTTCTTGAAGATGAATACTATTCTTGTATATCTTCGATTGATTTTGAGATGTAGATCCATTGTGTATTGCTCATGGCTAGAATTTATATAGTTAAATGACATGGATCTACAATGTATTTGATCGACAACCATGATTTTCTTTATCCCGAGCATGGGTATGCCCACCTCGTAGAGACATTTTTTGTTTTTGCAGATGGCACCTCCCAAACTCTGGTACCAGGATCAATCGATTTCGTACATTGGTGAAGATATTGTAATAAATTTTGGCCATCATTTTCTCTTCTGAACTCACACATTAGGGGGAATCTATTATAGCCCTAAATTTCCATACTTATGGATACATGGCTTTGGCTCTCTTACTTGCATATTTTTCCAAAGCACTCTTGAGAAGATCTTCTTAAAAAACCATTTTTTGGAAGATGTACGTGCCTTGCACCATTACAACCCACGTACATACACTTTCTACACCACTGCATCTAGCGTACATATGCTTGCTGCACCATTACAACCTGCGTGTGCTTGCAAAAGTTGCAAAAAATAAAAAGTTGCAAGGAATTCGTTGAAATTCACGGGCTATTGGAAGTTTCCCAACTAATCCACCTGCTATATCCCATCACCCAACCAAATAACCATCCTTTTGGCATATAAAAGGAGGTGTTGGGGTCTCATTTCACATCCAAGCATAAGAACAATGAAACTCTTCCCAATTTCACTTCCCCTTCTTGCCCAATATTTTGCTGCCTTTTGTGAGATATTGCCTCAACATTACCTCAACATTACCTCATCAACCTCTTCTCCCTCCATTCAATCCATTCCCTTCTTTGAGGTGACCGGAAGATTGAGAGAAGGATTCCTTTCAAGGTGCACTTGGAGAATGGTAAAGAGGAGCCCGGACCAGGTTCGCAGAACGGTGGCCGACACAGATTGTAAGGTATAATCTTTGTATGATGAATAAAAGAATCACATTTTCCTATCCCAAATGATGATGTCTTGAGTATTTTCATTGATTTATTCTTAGCATTTAATATCTAACCCTAACTTATGGATAGAATAGCATGATTTTAGTTCTTGTTTTCCTATCTTTGGATGCAGGTCATCCTTGGGAGGAGACGTGCAGTCAGTGGAACTACCAAGCTTGAGGAGATCATCACCAGATGTGGAATCAAAGGTATAGTTACCCGATATCTTCTCTATTTGATTTCTTTACATTAGTTTTGGTATGTTTTGGGTAGAGTAGAATTGATTGACTTTTAGATGGTTATTCTCTCTATCTACATCTTGAACTCTGATGTAGTTAAAGGGGGGTTTTTCCCGCTTGCATGAGGGTGACATAGGGTGAGGTAAGGGGGAAGGAAAATGTAGGCAACAAAGTGTCGGGTTGGCGTGTTGGGGAGTGAGGGGGTAGTCACATATCCATTCTTTTCCATGTGTCACAAGTTGTATGGTGCCATATATCTATGTTTCCAAATGTCATCGCATGATAGGTCAATAATCTACCACATGTCACATCTCCATTCATTTCCACATGTCACAAGTGGTATGGTTCCATATGTATTCCATGTGTCATCAAGTGAGTGGATATTGGATCTGCCATGTGGCATCCCTCCATATGCTACCATATGTCATGTTCTCATTGGATGCTATGTGGAATAATCTGATTGGTTAACAATTCATGTAATTAAAATCAATTTTAAATGTAAATTTTAAGTGGGGAAAGATTAATGAAAGGGGGTAGGAGTGGGTAGTATAGGGAGGGGGATAAATAAGGTTAGTGGAGGGATTAGGGGGACGTAGGGTGAGGTAAGGGGGAGGGAAAATGTAGGCAACGAAGTGTCAGGTTGGTGGGTTGGAGAGTGAGGGGGTAAGAGAGTCTGTAAGTCTGACATAAACATGAAATTAAACAAATTATTGAGTTAGGGGGTGGGTAAGGGGAGTGGAGTGGAGAGGAAGGGGAATGGCAGGTTCCTGCGAAGGTGAGGAAGATTTATGAACCCAGAAAGAATATAAAGTAATCTAAGTTTGGAGTGAAGTGGTGGGGGAGTATAAGGAGAGGAGACAAAAGTGGAGCATGGCAGGTGTGAATGAACTTTCCATGCTATAATACAAATAAATAATATGGTTCATGGAGCCGGGAAGATTCAATAAAACAAGGTTCTTGGGCCCATGAAAATTCAATAAAATATAAGTATTATGAACCCAAAAATTTAAATGTAGTTCCAAGAAATTAACTTTGCTCCACATGGAAGAAGCATCCTTTTCCATTTAAACACAATCTTGGATATCTTGAGCACACGAAGAATTTTGAATCTAAAAAATGCATGACGAGTCTGAGACCGAGGGTTATGAAATGAACTTATAATAGCTCAAAATTTTTCATCTTATGATGTCATTTTTTTTATTATTCCAAGAGCGGGAAAATAGGGGTGAACAATATTGGTCAACAACTGGCTCCAACTGTAGGACAATTACCCCCTGTGGGTAATTGAGAACCCATAATTTGAAAACTAGCTACCTTCTCCATTAGGCTATGGAGTCATCTTCAAAGTAAATTCTTGCAATTTTTCTTCTTTCACGGAGTTATCTTCAAATATTTCATATAACAACTGCCTTATTGTGCAAAACTTGAACTGAATAAGAAAACTATGTACATACATGATCTACCTACCCTATCTTACTTGGAAGAAAGGATAACTTTTAGGTGTAGGTATATTCTCAATGGAGCCATTCAAGCATCTAGTTGATCTACATGATGAGCTCTAAAAATGTTAAACATGTTGGGGCTTGTACCAATGAGTCAGGTGCACTCTCAATGTGTATTGGAGAAAAAATGAACCAAGTGTACTGAGAATATGATTGCATTGTTTTGCCAATAATGCTTTGGAGCCATGATTCAATGAAATCAACTCTTGGTTGCTCAAGAATACTATTGTCTTTGATTGGATGAGTTTCCAATCTTATAAGAATATTTTCATCTTTCTCCTTATCTCCAACCACTTCCAAGGTTCTTGAGTCATCAACAATGTTTTGAAAAGAATCTTCCTTTATGTAATGGAAATATTGCTCATCATTCTTCTTAAGATTCATTTCTTCCACCAATTATTCTTGTTGTCGATGCTCCTCTATCTTTTCATCATATGTTGCAAGGATGAAATCTTCTTGTGCATTGGGTGGAGACTCCATAATTTTATTTTCAAAATTTCTATTTGAAAGATATTCATATGGAGTATGTGAAGGTATGAAATCTTCCTTATATTGTGTCCATATGGGAGAGGGTGGGTGGGAAAAATTCTCTGCAAATAAATTTTCTAACACATCCCAAGCAGTGATGGTCCCTAACAACAATGAATAGTACTATCCAAGAGCATGCCCTCATAAAGTTTGTAAAAATAATCTACATGTAATGTTGACTTCAGCGAGATTGAAAATTTTACATGCACATTGGAATATAAATAAATGTTGCTCTGCATCCTCCAAAGAATGTAGAAATTTTTTCCATAGGAATATTGGGCATCTGAAAATCCACTTCTGGTAGATTTAATGGAGTATTATGAAATCACCTACTTCTTTGGATAATTATTTCTTTTACTACATATTTCTGATCCAATGATGGTCTTGGTGAAGAAGATAAAGGAGCATCATGATATGAAAGAAACTCTTTAGAGGAGTCGTAATATAATTCTTCTTGAAATTATTGAATCCTTTCAATAGAATTGCCAGGAATTTTAAGAGTTCTTTCAATGGAATCACCAGGGAGTTCAGTCTCTCGAATATTTTGTGCTTCTTGACTCTTTTTTAGGTCATTTAAACATCTATGAATAATATTTTTATAAACCTCGTGCATATATAACAAGCAACACTCTTCTTGAATCTTCTTTTCAAAACATTGAACCATGGAGACTGTGGCTCCTTAATCAAATTTGAAACAAAGCCTCAAATTTATTGAAAATAAATGGCTCCCCATTGGAGTCACCAAAAAATGTTGATATTTGAGTCTGTTTAGACTGAAACAACAACCTCACGAGGATATGAATCCCCATGCATTTTTATAGAGGTGGTACTCCTCTTTGGATAAACGATATGTCTTGAATATCTTAGATTAGGGATATTGCTTAGACAACAAAACCTAGATATTTATTTCTTGGATTTGTGTAAGAAATGGTTCTTCAATACCCTAATATGATCTTTAATTGTAGCAAGAAATATTTTATCAATATAAAGATTGAAGGGAGTCTTCAATATCATAATATCTCTTTGATCATCATTATATATACAACCTTCTTAATCACATACAAATACATCCATATCTTCTTCACGAGAAATAGGAGAGAATTATTTTGATCATCTCAAATAATTTTAAAAGAGTATTGTAGTTGAAACATAAGAGAATTTTACAAGCATACTTCAACTATCTCACACTCAGAAATCCCAAGATTTGAAACATCATTGAAGTCATGCCCCGAAGGAATTCTTTGTGAAGTTTTATTCATGAAATATATTCAACAATATAAAAAAATATCTAATAGTCACATACATGGCTGTAATACTCCATGATCATATAAGAAAAGTATTTTGAAGAATACAAGATGAACAATCAAGAATCTCTGCCTTGTGCTCAATTCAGAAATCCAAGCATAAAGCTTTGATAAAATGGTGTAGAATAAGAAAAACAATGGATAAGATGGAAATTTATTTTCATTGATCATAATTTTTTCTTCATATTGATGTTTGTACCTTCTTTTATGATCTTCTGCCCCTGCCTTTCTGATAATGGAATGTCTAATGAAGCCCTTTCTCGCCTTTTAAAAATTTGTTCTTCTAACTTCTTGATGAGGTTAGGGTTTTATTTTTTTGAAAATATCACTTAAATTAATGAATTAATTAATTCTGATTAATGAATTGATCTAATTTATATTTGTATCTTGAAGTTGACCCCTTTCCGTCTTTAATAAAAGTTTTTAAATAAACTTTTATTTTCAAAAAATTAATTAATTGCCCTTTTAAAAGGGGGATTGTGTTTTAATTTTATGGATATGATATCCAACTTTTCATCCATTAAAACCAATTTATATGTGATATTCATTGTCTTATCTTTCCAATGAGTCTTTCTAGGTGTGATTTCATTTCTTGGATCTCAAGATATGACCTTGTGAAGTCAAGGTGTCAAGCAGATTTATCAGCATAGGATAAAAATATGACTAATTGTTCTTTTAATTTTTGAGAAAATTATAGTAAATTTCTACCCTCAATATCTATCCCATCATATTTCTCATCTAAATACCTTTCTAGAGAGGTAAAGTTTTTGCAATTCCGACTCCCAGATCTCAAGATATGGCCTTTAGAAGATTAACACTCAATAGTCGTTGATTGGTCTTCCCTGGGCAATTTGGGCCCTTGAACAAATTTTGTTTTTCCTTCATAAAAAAATGACTTTTTGGTAAAAACGTTATCCCACATGCATGGGATTGTTGAAATATTTAGTGTATATGATAGTAAGTGTATTATACACTTAATAAGGAACATGAGAAGATAAGACTATGGAATTTTGGTAATTCGACCTTCCTTGGGAAATTAATTAACAAAATAATATTT
>SNQJ01S0030900.1:75112-111435 GCA_010110895.2 Picea sitchensis
TTTTCTTTATCATTTATGGTCGATTTATCTTGGTAAGAGGAGGTTTATCTTCTTAGTTCTTGGACTAGGTAAGGATTTATCTTGTTGATGCTTCATTGCTTGGTTACAAGTTTGATTTGATAGATTTCTTGGGGAGTATAAGGATTCAAAATCCCACCATTATTTTTCATTTTTGTCTAGAAGTTATTTGTTGCACAAGGTTTTACTAGGATAAGTAAAAGGGTTTACAACCTCCTAGTATCTCCTAGTTAGAATTTCATTGCCTTGGGTAGTAAGAGGGTTTGCATCCCCAAGGAGGTATCATTGTTACCTCTTTATTTACTTGAATCCATAACCTAATAGCTAAATGCACTAGTACAATTTCATTGGAGAAATAAAATCTTGCAGTGGTTAAACTGGAACTTCAAGATTTGAAGGTTGTCTGAAGTGGAATCAATTCTTTGGTTTATATGTTTGGTTGAGCCACTAGGGAATCATCTTTAGCTAAGTTCTTCTTGTTTTTTTTATAAAATTTCATCTACATCCATTAGGGCTGCAGAAACCCTAATCTAAACTTCCTAATAACTCACTCTTCAGCCATTGAAAGTTGCTAAGAGTTTGTCACATTATTCTACTAGGCCTAGCGCAACTTTTGGGTGGAATATTTGTAAGTTTTGGTGGTTGTATCTATTGTTGTAACAAATTGTTTACTATAGACATAACGCTGCAAAATATCTCTGCAAACACTCTTTATTACAACCTGGTTTCATTGCTAAAGTCTTGTGCTTTTATTCTTGAGTATCACTAGTGTTTATCTAACTTATCTCTTGCATTATTTGTTGGAATTTTAGCAATTTTTTAGCATATTTAACACTTATTTACTTGCTGATATAAATTGTTGTTTACTGCTGCAATTAGGGAAATCAAGCCTAACTTGCTTGTCCACCTAACATTATACATATATGCTCGGCTTGTTCTTGTGTCCCGGACAGGTACATCATTCTTTGCAGGTGTTCTTATCTCTTGGAAATCATTGGCTACTACCAAGACTCTTTCCAAATATTTTTTGTGTCTTTTATCTTGACCTATAGGGGGAATTTCCTTCATCTCTTCACTTTGCATCTCATTTGCCCCAAGGTCACCGAGATTCCCCCCTTGAGGTGATTCTATCATATCTAAAGTGATGGGAATACCTGCCTAAGGTGACAGTGTGTAGGGGTTCTCAAAGTTGTTGCCATTTAGTGGTTGGGTCAGGGATTTTTCCAACCTACAACTTGTGCGATAATAGGGCCCAAGGGACTAGATCTATGTAAAAGAAAAATACTGGAAGTTTCTTCCTAATGTCGATTTGTAATTGCATTTTGTTATCCTGTGCAGATTGTTGAGCATATTGTCAGCTTCGTCTTTCTCGTTATAATCCTATTTCCCCAACAATTCTCAACATTCACCAAGCAGTGTCTTCCATATATCCTTTTTAGCTTGACACCCATTAACCCTGGAGGAAACTTTCCCCGAGAGTCCTTATCCTGCACATGCTTTCCTTGCATTGAGCATAGGAATGTTCCTTTCTCTCTAGAACTAGTTTTCTTACCTGCAACACTCATTTTCTCCATTGTACTGTAGCACTATTTTATTCTTTTTTAGGTTTTAATAATATGAAAAAAGAAAAAAAGAAAAAAAAAAGGGCACGAAAAGAATATTATATTTTATCGGCAGCATTTGAATCGCCTTTCAACATAGCAAAAATTTTTGAGTTCGTTCATCAAAGGTTTGGCTTAGTATGGCCTTAGGAAGCTTAACTCGTTACTCGGAGTTTACTCCTCCAACTAGTTATTCTTCCAATCCCTATGGAAAGTTTGTCGATGCATCCTACATCAAATAATTTTGTCTATGATCAGTCCTAATTCTATGCTTCCTGATTTATCCATATATCTCATGCTTTGCTTCAAAGGAATTATAAACCTGTGTCGGCCATTCCTAAGAATTCTTGAAATTTCATGTCGCCCATATCCTTATAAGTGAATCTCATAATCATATGAAGTTGTGGTCCTACCTTGCACCCTAGGCCTACTTTCATCATCTATAGGTGACCTTGAACCCAATAGATGACATCTTCTCATTGGTAAGTAATTAGGTGGTTTCCCTTGTGTTCGACGGCAAGAAATATATTCACACATTGGGATTTGTGCAATGTCTTGAATTCCATTAGACCTTATTGATGGTTTCCTTTACCTCTATCAACAATTTTCTTTATTGGTTGTTATCCAGAGGGTCTCTTTCATGTACTACTTGCATCTAGTGCATGCGAGAGACACAGATGGTCATTGGTTTGTGCATATCATGTTCGTCTGAGTTCTTCCTAATCGCCAAAGTATAGATTTATACCTTGTGTTGGATGATGAAAGATACACTAATTCTCTCCATTCAACGGGTCTCATTCCATCGAATTCAGCTCATCTATTTTGGAATTGAGATATGGAATCTTAAGAGTATCTTGAGGCTTGCAGTCATCAGTGCCAGGTTCTCTCACCATCGACAGTTGGGAATACATCAATGTCTCTTGCTCGATGGATTCCTCAAGTGTTCGACCTCAACACCTTTATTCACACTTATTGAATGTACTTGGTTCCTTGATGTCTACTTTCATCATCGGTAGGTCATCTCGCATTTGTTAATGGTATACCTCAATGACCAATAATCAAATGAAGTCTCATTGTGTTTGATTTCAACTCCTTTATTCACACAAAGTAGACTTTCACCATTGACGGATAGTGTAGAAGACCTCTAGTATAGTAGTAGCACCTCATACACGTTGATTTCTTTCAGCGTATCGGTACTTATATGAATTAATTTATCATGGAAGATCATATTGTACTTCATTAAATACAGATATTTTCAGTTGATTTTGAGACTGGACTCCACTATGTCTTGTTCACGACTATGACCACCTATGGAATATGTCTACTTTGTATTACCTATTCATGGCCATGAAAAGTTACCTTTTATATATTCACATGGATCTGTGATGTACATTAGATTGGAAGCCATGTGTACAGAATCAATATGTATTTTAATATTTTGTCACGTGACTAGTTCCTCCAGCTGGTTCCTCACTACTTCACTTTTAGGAATTATAATGTATTTCATCCATCATAATTTCTCCTCTGACCTCACATGTTAGGGGTCATTTTTTATAGCAATTTTTTCCACACTCTATGCATCATGCTTTGGTGGCCTTTACTTTCCTTATGTAGACTCAATTCCCCCATTTTTCTCAATCCAAAGTCAAAAATTAAAATTTGTGTTCATATACGCAGGCTATAGTTAGACAACCTGCATATATGCAGGTTACTCCATTATAGCCCACGTACATCGGGTTTTATGCTCAAAATTAAAAACACTTCAAGTTTTCCATGCCAAGTCATGGGATCCATAACCCTTGGCCTTTCATATGTTGGAAACGCTTCGATTCGACCCTTCAATTCCCTTTGGAGGATCTAAATTGATCCATATACAAGCCTTGAAGAGGAGGAGAAAAAGTTGAGAGAAAATACACTCTGGAGAAATTTTGCCTCATATTGAGCCTGCATCCCTTTGTCCTTTAATTCTGAACTTAACTTATGTTTAGCCCACAATCTCTCCCTATCTTGTGAAGAAGGAACCCAATTACCCCTAAAACTTATGAGCTTGCCTTATGGAGGATTGAAGTGGTGAAGGCCCATGTGGAGGGACTTAGTTTCTCGGTTCCCTCAAGTGTCGTTATAGGAGGTTGTCACCTATGTACTATTTTTTATTATATTAATAGAAATAATATTTTCTCGTCCAATTATTTGTGGAAAAATCTCTGTATTATTTTCCATGGGTAAATTTGTTGTACATGTTAATGGACTATGCTATTTTATATGCTAGCATTTCATATAGTTTCAATATGATTCTGTATCTTAGATGTTGAGGACAAGTTGTAGGTATCAAGCATCAGATCGTGAGCTCAATGGTGGTCTCCTATGGACATCCAAAAGAGGTATTCTTTTAGCCTTTCTTTTGTTGGCATTTCCATTTATCTAGCATACTTGAGATTAGAGTTGATTTTTGGTTGTCGTTCTATCTATTGTGGTCTCACCCCAAACCATAGAGAGTTATTCCTTGTAACAAATTCCATGTGGTTCTTTATTGCATGTAATTATGTAAACACCTCTTATGGGTTGTTTGGGGGTTCTCCTCCATTTTTCACTATTTCAATCTATTTTTGGCTTATTTGTTCTTGTTCTTGTTGGGACATGGGGACGAACTATTGAATGAAATAAGTCATTGATTTTTTGGTTGTAGTAATTATTGTTGTATGTCAACCATGATTTGGTGCATGTATACCTGAGATGCATTGGCATGTGCTAAACCTTGTTCACAACTGTGAATCCTGAGAGTCCCAGCATGGAGATTATTGACCAAATGCACTTGAGTCCTAAAAAAAGTGGATAGCCTAAGGGATAGCGTGGAAATTAAGCGAGTGTTGTGGAGAAGGTATGAATTACCTTACTCAATCATTTTCGAATCTTGACTGGCTAGCACAAGATAGTCGGGAATATTACTCTATATTTTATAGCCTCAAAAATATTTTCCCAATCCGCAAGTATTAATTACAAGGGTTTAGGCTGATTTATTAATAAAAAGAATGTTGCAAAATAACATAAAATTTTATATAAGTTTCTGAAATGTATACAGATTATATAAAGTAAATATGGAGATCAAAAAGCAAAAGTGACAAAGTCATAAATACACACAAATAAGACAGAATAGCAATTTGATTTATTTCATTCGGAGATATCAAAAGTGTTTTTCTCTTTACAAAACCCTGTGAGGGCATGGACCAAAGTCTAATTTAGAGATCCCCGATGAACACCATACAAAAGGAATCTCACAAGAAGTAAAAACTGAAATTTATAATCTGGATCAACTTGCCACAGACTATTGCCAATTTGACTTTGTAAAATATCATTTATCAGCTATGAAACTTAATCCACAAAAAGACAAGAATACATAGACTATCAAGGATGGATCAACACCTCTAAAACAATCATGTGAATGATTTGGTTTAGTTTTGAACCTTGTTGTCTACAATAGGACCCTGTTGTCAAAAAGATAATTAGGCTTTGAATAAACTCAAGAATGAATGAAAACTAAACTATCTCATGAAATCAAAAGAGAAAACCTTAATCATGTTTTTTCCTTCTATTCTCCTTGTTTCTTCTTCTCATTTAGCTTTTAAGCTTTCCAAATAAGTTGAAGTAGTTCAACTACTTTCTTTAGTTAAGTTAGTTTGACTTAACTAATTTGGTTTAGGAGAAATAATAATATTAATAATAATTAAGGGTCTTTAATTAATAATAACTAGGTAGGTGGGACCCCTTGTGACTATCGTCTTTTCTTCTTTTCAAATTATAAAATATAACACAATTGGATAATCATTTCAACACATGCCACCCTTGTAACTCCCTTAGATACCTTCAAAAATTGAATATTTAAATATCAGAAATAATTTAAATCATATCCAAAAATATATAAATATCCACATCATCCACATTATCCAGAAAAGAGCTTGTTGTCCAAATTAGGAGAAATAATAATAAAAATAATAGTTAAGGGTATTTAATTAATAATAATTGGGTAGGTTGGACCCCTTGTGACTCTCATCTTTTCTTCTTTTCAAATTATAAAATATAACACAATTGGATAATCATTTCAACACATGCCACCCTTGTAACTCCCTTAGATACCTTCAAAAATTGAATATTTAAATATCAGAAATAATTTAAATCATATCCAAAAATATATAAATATCCACATTATCCACATTATCCAAAAAAGAGCTTGTTGTCCAAAAATTTCTAAAGACCATCAACAGTCTCTCTATCAACTCAAATCTTAAAAACACATAAACTAAAAACCATACTTGCCACTCTAAGAGGCAATCTTTCTTTTATCATTGTTGTCCCCCTTTGATTTCCCGGAAGTAGCCCGTGGTTGATTTGAACCTTGAGGTTGTATTTCACTAATTACATGGGAACAATCATCCTTCAAATGCATGCGAGAGGACAAAGATTTTTAGGAAACATTTGAGGGAGAGGAAGGGGAGGTAGTAACTTTACCTTTATCTTGCACAAGGGGAATATCAGTTTTAAGCCTTTTACTAGCATGTGAAGATTGGATAGGTGAATCAACCGGGGAAATTTGAACATTAGGATTGGTAGGTGGTGGAGGAGGTAATGAAAAATTGGGCCAACCATGATGGTGTGAGACAGTCGAGTTGACAATCTCTTACCATCCATCATTTGCAGGGACTTCTGGTTGCAAAGACACATGAGGAGGAACATGAATGTCAGGGATGTTCTGAGGCTTGAAGGGGGATCTCTCTAGTCAAGGTTGTACTATTCCTTGCCCAATTCAGTTAAAGAACCCAGCTTGGAACAGTTGGTTCAATTATTTGGGATCAACATCAAAATGAATGGAAAATCTAGGCCTTCTAGTCCCTTTGTTCCAGTTTCCTTTGCCTCTGTTATTTCTTCCATGGCTTCCCCTACTGAAGAAACTCATCTTGTAGCAGCAATTCATCAGTAACTAATCCCTTAATAGACCATAAATGACATTCTGCTTGCATGAAACAAAATTTGGATCAGAAATTGACACGAGGTACATGCAAATCCATCCATAACAAACCATTTAATAATCGCCAAGTGAGCAGGGGTTTATAGGGTTCATGGCACCTATGGCAGGAGTGTAATGAGCGAAAGGTGGTAAAATGAAAGGGAATAAATACATGAATACTGCTCAGCAATTAATTAAATATTTTAACTGTCTAATCAAATACCCAAATATAAGTTGCCAACCATTGTTGTGTTATCTCTTTTGTTGTTACACAGACCTTTTAATTTGTTTTACAGAACAAGGATGTCAAAATGAAATTGGGATTATGAGAGGAATATAATGAGAGAAAAGTGGTAGAATGATAGGGACATAATATGGATACTATTCATATAAAAATAAATCAAAACAAACAATCAAACATATCTTTGTTCATACCTCCACAGTTCAACAGTATTCACTTTTCAAAACCACCATCTAAATTGTTACTTCCATTACAGATTGTTTATTGTATTCCAAACAATGATTCATATGCCCAGAAATAATCAATAACATTAGCCTTTGCATCCATATAAACTTTATATAACAATCATAACAACAGCGTTGCAATCGATATGATAAATCATAATAACCCTTTGAGCCACAACCATTTATAATTCCAATGCTAAATTTTTCAAAACCAATAGAAATACGCACAGTGATTCCAGCCATTTATATCCAATATTTATTATTTAAAATCAATAAGAATATGCACAGTATTTACCACCATTTGTCCATTATTGAAACATTGTTCGACACAATCGAGCTAGGTATTAAAACTCTTAATCGTGCCCTAATCCATTCACACATAGGTCTCTTTTAAAAATAATCAACATCGGGATTGATTCAAATAACATTTGAATCAAATAACATGCAACTTGGGAGCCCAAACTTCACATAAATCAGCATGCACAGACTTCTTTTAAAATTGCTCAATGAGAAACAGAACCAAATCCTGCCCAATTAACCAAGCACACACAATGCTCCACTTACCCTTGATTGTGAGTGTTACGATATCAAGATCGTACATAGGGTTTAAACACAACAATAAGAGGGTAATAACAGGTGGCTCAATCAGAGGATTAAATCCTCGAAAATCGCAGACAGCTCGTGCCTTTCAAAATTTACCACATACATATAACAAGTAACCATAATCTTGACTGTGAGGGTTACCAAAACGACAAACAACCACCTCCAACAGGGAAAGAAATCAAGCCATTTCTTAAACAACACTGTAAAATGAGTGCCCAAGCACAACCTGTGCCCAACCAAAGCATGTGTAATGCTTCCATTAATTTCTTTGGAGCGTTAAGTTCAGACTGTGCATTGCTTTCCCAACAACAGCGTTAATGAGGGCAATGCAATGATAACTAATAGTTCGGGGTTTTTCCAATTCAAGGCAAGAAAAACTTTAAACTTTCAACAGTTCACATTACAACCCAGAGGATTGAAAATATCAACCACGGAGATGAAAATGGAGTGGCAAATCTTAACACAGAAACTAGTTGTAATACTCATGCGCAAAGCTCAAATCTTGCCAAATTATAACAATAATTTGCACAGAGAAGCCAGACCAAAAACCCAAGCCAATCGAGCATGCTTCACTGCCATTTTATCAATAAACCCATGCACATATTACACATAGCAAGGAGAGTATAACTATTCCTTCTTTTTTTAAATGCCAACAGTCCAGAATAATCACTAGAAGAACCCACGGACACGAAACCAATAAACAATTCAAATATCCAATAACAGCTTAAGAAAAACACAGACCACGAGAAATCCTAAGCCAAAAATTGATTCATAGGGCAGAGTAACCATCATGGATGGAAGAGTAAGGAATCCATACCTGGAAAATGTTGCGTGAGGAAGAAGCTACATTGTATACCTCCTTCATGACCTAACAATGTGAAGCATCAATAACCACCAAAGCCAAAAACCAAAATGCAAGAATGACTAGAGTGACGGGCTCAAGGGGTGTTTGAGTGACATGTAGTAAATGCACGTCACTTCTCCCTACAACCTTATTCAATTCAATGTGCGATCTAGCCAATTCACCATAGCACTAAGCATTTAATCAACCACATATCCATAACCATATCCCATTTGCATAGTGAGCCACCCTTGGTAACATCAAACCTTTTAAAAATAACAATGTGCCATAACATTACCCCATGTGCATTCAACATATAACATTTAACAAGGAGCATAACCATAGTAGCAAGGGTTTAGTGCACCCTTCTTTTATCACAATCATACATAGCATTAGAGCTTGGATATAGTCCTTTTATTTAAAAGAGCCCCAATATTATCCCTTTTATCAAGATCATATTTAAACCAATTAAATCATGTTTAATCGCAATATAAAATTAAAATTGATAATGATCCTTTCATCCATAGGGAAGCCTTAACATAATCTGCGAGGAGTCATCAAAACCATCCAGTGCCATGCATCAATCGACCACCAGCTCATGTCACCATAACATTTTAACCATAATTTGAAACATTGAACTATAGAAGACTATGTTGGTACCATCACATAAGAAAAAAAATATAAGCACAGCATATCCATCATAGCGCCACAAGTCTACAAGGGGGTCCCACCTACTAGTTTATTATTAATATAAATAATTAATAGAGCTTGGCAATCATTTGTGAGCATAGTATTCATCGTTATGATTTTAAGCATCAACAAACTGGAGACTCCACGGGGAAATTTGTTTCCAACATATTAAGAACTCAAAATGTCTGGTTTCGTAGACCAGGTGAACATTAGATCAAGGAATGTATATCATAATGATTATGCAATAGGGGAAGTGAGGCGGTTTAAGGGAAAAAATGATTTGGAATTTTGGGAATAACTCATGGAAAGTGTTAGGTATGAGGGGTTTATTCTTGTATACATAACATTCTATTAATCACAGTAAAAGTGTTCTTTTCTTTAAGGAAAACATTTCTTGTGTGCTCTTTTTGAATCTCGGGGTGGAGGGAAGAAAAGGAAAGTAGAAAATAGGGATGAAAAACCAAATATCTTATCTAACAGCAGTACTCGAAGCAGATAGAAATTTCAATGATGTCTTCAAGGAGGGACATCATTGCAGTTGTGTAACCTGATTGTTATTGATTAACATTACTTGCAGAATAACATCATTGTGGCAAAACTGATCCAGAATTTTATTTCTAAAACGAAAAGAAATTAATAAAAGACAAACAATAGAAATGAAACAGCAAAAGAATAAGACAGCAAGCAAAATCAAAGCAGTGAAACAAAACTATAATATAGAAGTAATTACATACAACATTTTAACTTTGAAACTGGTTCCACGTAGTGTTTCAAGTGGGAACCGTTGGTGCTATAGGAAAACAATGCTCTTCCAAGTCCTTTAGAAGATAAGAATTTGTGCCCACGATAAAAGCAATTTTAAAAGTACCCAGCCATAACTTTTGAAACTTTGAATGCCTTCCTCTATCAGCGTGACCTGAATCCCAAAGAAAGACTTTCTCATTTACCTTAAATCTGACAGCTTTTGTGCTTTTATTGAAATATTTTTTCCCGGTTTGTTGTCTTTTCTTTGTGTTCTCCAAGGCAAACGTCCTTTGTTCCTCTAAAGCCAATAGTGCATTTATTCTTTGAGAAATATTAGAAGAATTTAATTTGTCAACCTGTAGCATCAGCCTTAGAGAATAAAGTTCCATCTCGGTAGGTATGATAGCTTCTTGACCATAAACAAGTTGAAAGGGAGTGCAACCTGTGCTCACCTTGGTAGTAGTGTAATCTGTCCAAAGGGTGTAAGTGAGGAGGGTGTGCCATTGACGAGGCTTATCTTCAATGAGCCTCTTGATAATTATAACCAGATTTTTGTTAGTAGACTCAGCTTACCCATTTGCTTGAGGGTAATAAGTTGATGAGGTAAAATTTTTAACTCCCTATTTAGCTAGAAACTGAGTGAGCTTAGCAGAAATAAAAGCGGGACCATTTTCTGTAATAATCTCTAAAGGAAGGCCAAATCAGGAGAAAATATCAGTTTCAAGGAAAAAAATAACCTGCTCATCCTGCGAATTCTTAAGTGGGACAGCTTCAGTCCATTTCATAAAATAATTTGTGGTTGTCAAGATGGAAACTTGCCCTGCTGAAGATGGACGATTAATAGGACCGATAAAGTCCAAACCCCATTTTGAAAAAGGAAATTCAGGGAGGACAAGTTGTAAATGCATGGCAGAAATAAGTTATTTCCCGATGAACTTCTGGCACTTGTCACAAGATCTTGAAAAGTTATAAGAATCTCGAAAAATTAAAGGCCAATAACACCCTTTTTTGATGATTTTAAAAGCAGTAGTTTTAGCAGAAAAGTGGCCACCCACATGGATGAAAACATCTGAAGATCCATGGGTTTCTTGTAACAATTTATGCGCTTCCTCATTATTTACACAGCGAAGTAATATACCATCGGTAGATATCCTAAACAAGAAGTCTCCTAAAATGACATATCTGGAAGATTCAAGACGGAGCCTTCTCCTTTGATGAGTATCTAAGTTATCTGGACATCTCTAATTTTGCAAGTAATACACCATATCTTTATACCAGGGATGTTCAGCTACAGGAAGGATTTGACTATCAATGTAAAATAGCGTTGGCAAAGGGTTATCTTGTTCATCAATTTCTTCACTTGCTTCAACATGTTGAACCAAGTGAAGGGATAAGTCACGTCCCTTAATGGATTTTGAATTCATGATGTTTAAATCATGCTCCTGGATCTTGGCAATCCAATGCGCAAGCTTCCCTGAAAGATAAGTCTGTGAGAGAAAAAAATTGACACCGGGTAAAGGGACTTTTAACAGCGTGTGCTTACCTAAGATAAAGTGTTGAAATTTCTCAACAACTTTAACAAGAGCGAAAGCATGTTTTTCAATATAAGAATATTTGAATTCATCATCTGACAAGATTTGACTCATGTAAGTTATTGGTTTTTCGTTATTTTGGTCATCACATTGTACGAGGATAGCAGAGACTCCTTCCTTTGTGGCATTAGTGTATATAATAAACTATTAAACTCTTTCTCAAAATCCAACTTCACCAAAACCGGTGCAAAACTTATTTCCTTCTTAATCCTTATGAAAGCATTCTCAACGTCATTAGTCCAAGAAAAGGATCAATATTTCTTGAGAAGATTGTGAATTGGTTTGACCATTACATCAAAATTAGGAACAAACCTACGAAAGAAGTTGATAATGCCCATAAAGGCTTGAACCTCCTTTTTAGAAGTGGGGGAAGGAAGGTTTAGAATAGCAGCAATCATGTCGGGGTCTATGATTATTCTTGAATCAGAGACAATATGCCTAAGGATCTTTCCCTTGGTAACGTCGAAAATAGACTTAGAATGATTTAAAGAAACGCTGAATTTTCTGCATCGCATGACAACCTTTCTAAGATGACCAAAATGATCCAATCGGTTCTTTGAATATATGGTCAAGTCATCAAGATAACTCTGAATAATCGTACCGATCAGATCGTCAAAAATTATCTGCATAACTCTTTGGAAAGTGGCACCTACATTAGATAAGCCAAAAGGCATGCGTTCATAAGCAAATGTGCCTCAACGTGTAATGAAAGTGGTTTTCTATTTATCTATCCTTTTTACTTTGATCTGATTATAACCAGAAAAACCATCAAGTAAGGACATCATCTGTGACCCTGCAACTTGTTGCAAAATAATTTCCATATTAGGGAGAGGAAAATGATCTTTTACGCTCGCTCTATTTAATGTGCGGAAATCAATGCACAGTCGGATATGACCAGTAATTTTTCGAACGGGAACCAAATTGGAAACCCACTCGGAATACTTAACAGGGAAAATTATCCTAGCCTTCAAGAGTTTTTCCAACTTCTTCCTAATAGTTGTTTCCAATGCGGGGTTAATGGGTCTTTGTTTTTGCCTAACTAGTTTTATGCCTTCCTTTGTAGGAATGGTATGTTGTATAAAAGAGGGATCAAAACCATGAAGATTCTCGTACGACCAAGCAAAAACACTTGAAATCCACAAAGTAACTCAGTGAATTTCAACTTTTCTTCATCAGTACATTGGGCACCTATCTTAACATTCTTTGGGGAATCAGGTGTCCCAATGTTCAAGGAAATGGTTTCACCCACTTTCCTTTTTTACTCATCTTCTTTATGTGTTTATTTGTTGCCTACATCACTCGATGAAAATGAACTTTCTAGAGGAGTCGAGCACTTCAAAATTTTAATTTTTTTTCCATGGATATAATCTCCTTGGGATTATATGGTTCATTTTGTATGAAAGCACAGATGATTTCATCACTAGGGGACACCTGCCATGACTCTACATTGTCAGGGATATGAGGACAATATAAGGATTTAAAAGTTCAATCAGGTCTTTGTGCCAGAAGTTGTCGAGTAGGAGAGGCTGCAAAAACAGCTAACATGTCAGCAATTGAATTTAGTTCCCTTTTAACATGAGTGATGTTAAATGATAATAAGTTCGAGATAAGCACCGAAACAGCTTAGGTGTAATGTTTCATCAACTTGTTGCTAGGAAAATATATTTTGCGTACAAGGTTTACAACAAGTTAAGAGTCCCCAAAAACTGTAAGGTGACCATAGCCTAAATCATAGGCATTTTCAATGCCTAGCAGTAATGCTTCAAATTCGGTGAAGTTGTTTGTGAAAGAAAACTCTAACCTATAGGAAAAGTTGTGAATTTTACCTACAGGTGAGTAAAAGATAATGTTGGCTCCATTACCTTTGTTGGAGCATGAACCATCAAAGTGCATATGCCACATCCCATCCTCCAGGTCAATTTGTTCCAAGGTAGTGTTATCCTCATCTGCAAAGATGGAATACACTCCTAGATCCTCCTCGACATAATTTACATTGGGCTGTATTTTAATTTCTATGTACGGTGAAATTTTTCCCTCCCTTAGGATTATGATATTTTTCCCATTCCAAGGAATGGATAAGTGTGTCCCATCAAGTGAGAGATATCCACATGTCAAATCTTGCCAATCTCTTCCTATGATGATTGAATAATTACTCATCGGCATGTCAATTACCTGAATATTAAGAGTTGTCCTTATTTCAGGATGTGCCCACAGAACCAAAGTCACATCTTTGATTTCACCTATGGTCGATTGTTGTAAACTATTATAAGAGCGCATGCTTCTGGAATTTTCATTTGTACAAGACAATCTTAGCTCTTCCATAATAATTTTCGACGTTACGCTTGAGCCAAAATCGTTGCCAATTAGACAACAATCGGCTATTTTGTCCATAATCTTTACAGAAATGAAAAATGGAGGGTTTTTTACAAGGTGTCTAAAATTATTTACACCCTCTATTTACAATAGAATCGTCTTATTTTACCTCTTCGGACAGATTGGCTATTGTGGAAGTTTTTCCTTCCATGAAAGTTTCTAGATGCTTTTGCTGCTCAGAGAAGAAAACCATGTCCAGAAGAGTAGCATCGGCCTTGATATTAGCCAATTGGTTGAGAATGTTATATTTGGAAGAGGGAAGAAGAGAAGGGAATCCTTGTCTGTCTGGAGTTTTTGTAGCTTGCACAGTAGAAGCTAGTTAAGATGAGCTTGGGCTAGAAGAAGTACGAGGGGGATCATCGTTTCCTTTTGAAGCATAGGATTTATTCCTAGTGTTTATGATCATGACATCCTCTGGTTCTGCAAAATCTAGAACAACAATGGTAGTTTCAGGCCTTTTTCCAAATATTTTATCTCTGGCACTCTTCTTTACCTCACAAGTACTTTCCTCGTGGTGTTCCTCGCAAAAGTTACACCAACTATGAGGCATGATGGATTTGGGCTAAAAGTTGTTTTCATTTGGATTCCTAAAGGGTGGTGAAGAAGAAGATGAGGCCCCAAGAGTAACTGAAGGGACACTTCCTTTTCACCTATACGATATCATTTGGTTATTCATATCTTGTACAAGTTGTAAGAGGGCAGACATGTTTGTTTGTTTAATTGAGTCTCCCTTGGGAAGACCTGTTATTTCCAACTATTCTTCATACTCTAGACAAGTATGCAAAGCGGAACCAAGATTTTCAATAGATTTTTATTCAAGCCTATGACGATAAGGGGAAGGTAGAGCATTATAGTAATGCATAAAAGCGGCTTGGTTCTAGGGGAAAATAAGTTTGGGAATTTGATTGTATAACTTGGTGAAACGTAGGTTGAAAGACTTGGTAGTCTCATTGTCTTTGCAATGTTATTGTATTCATGTAATTGTTCGAATGGGATCTTAGACTGCCCATAAGTATATTTGAACCAGTAAACTAACTCCTCCCAAGTGGAAAGAATCTTGTGAGGGAGATCAAAGAAATGTGTCGTTGCTTTCCTTTCAAGGGAGTTAACAAATAAGTGCATACAAGTATCATTGTCATTAGCTCCTATATTGTGACAGGCATTAGAGAATGCCACCAAGTGTTCATTTGTAGTGACTGTGTTATTTTATGAAAACTTAGGAAGATGCTCTTTGAATTTTGGAAGTGGACAAGTAGCAGGTGCTAGGTTCAGAGGGGAGGATACATGCCACGGGGTAGTAGTAGCATCATATTCGAATTGAAAGAGCCCATACTTCTTGATGAACTTGGTAGGGTTAGTAGTTGATTGGACTAGAATTTGATGGCTATACAAGCTACCAATCACTGATGAGGTTGAGGGTTGAGAAATTGAGTCACTTCCAAAGCCACCCATAGATGCCATTTTGTAAATGATGGGTGAGGGTGAGAAATATGAACTAGCTAAATTAGACACAATTCTTCTTAGAGTGCCTTATTGGGCTGACAGAATAGCGTTCATTCTTCCTATTTCAGTGATAGGAGTGATTTCAGGAGACAAACATCTTCTTCTCCTAGAGATGCGAGGATTTGAGGACATGAAAAGAGGATCACAACTTTTAGGGAAAAGAGAGCTATAATTGATTCCTAGGATGCCTTTGCCTTGCCTCCCAGTGTTCCTGAACACTTATGTCTTGTTCAATTACTGCCCACGAGCGTTCAAGATCAGCCTGAGTATTAGCGGTTTCTAAGATGGTATTGAATAAAGTTAAAGAAATGTTGGTTTGGTCTTTAAGAACGGGCTCAATATTGGGCTACCTTGTAACAAGTATTGTCATGAATAAAAGAAAACAGTCAAAGAATTAAAAGCAAAAAAAAAAAAAAAAATCAATGATAATGTGAATAATATCAACCAGAGAGATATGGAAGATCTCCCCAGTATGGTCACCAAATAAAAGTTGAGGAGAAGGTATGAATTACCTTACTCAATCATTTTCGAATCTTGCCTGGCTAGGACAAGATAGTCGGGAATATTACCCTAGGTTCTATAGCCTCAAAAATATTTTCCAATCAACAAGTATTAATTACAACGGTTTAGGTTGATTTATTAATAAAAAGAATGTTGCAAAATAACAAAAAAATTTATATAAGTTTCTGAAATGTATACAGATTACAGAAAGTAAAGATGGAGATCGAAAAGCAAAAGTGACCAAGTCATAAATACACAAAAATGAGATAGAAAAGCAATCTGATTTAATTCACTCTGAGATATCAAAAGTGTTTTTCTCTTTACAAAACCCTGTGAGGGCATGGACCAAAGTCTAATTTAGAGATCCCCGATGAACGCCATACAAAAGGACTCTCACAAGAAGTAAAAACAGAAATTTATAATATGGATCATCTTGCCATAGACTACTGCCAATTTGACTCTGCAAAATATCCTTTATTAGCTATGAAACTTAATCCACAAACACACAAGAATACACAGACTATAAAGGATGGATCAACACCTCTAAAACAAGCATCTGAATGATTTGGTTTAGTTTTGAACCTTTTTGTCTACAATACGACCATGCTGTCAAAAAGAGAAGTAGGCTTTGAATAAACTCAAGAATGAATGAAAACTAAAGTATCTCATGAAATCAAAAGAGCAAACCTTAGTCTTGCTTTCTCCTTCTATTCTCCTTGTTTCTTCTTCTCATTTAGATTTTATGCTTTCCAAATAAGTTGAAGTAGTTCAACTACTTTCTTTAGTTAAGTTAGTTTGACTTAAATAATTTAGTTTAGGAGAAATAATAATAATAATAATAATAATAGTTAAGGGTCTTTAATTAATAATAACTAGGTAGGTGGGACCCCTTCTGACTCCCGCCTTTTCTCCTTTTCAAATTATAAAATATAACACAATTGGATAATCATTTCAACACATGCCACCCTTGTAACTCTCTTAGATACCTTCAAAAATTGAATATTTAAATATCAGAAATAATTTAAATCATATCCAAAAATATATAAATATCCACATTATCCACATTATCCAAAAAAGAGCTTGTTGTCTAAAACTTTTTGCAAAATATCAACATTGTCTCTATCAACTCAAATCATAAAAACACATAAACTAAAAGCCATACTTGCCACTCTGAGAGGAAATCTTTCTTTTATCACTGTTGTCCCCCTTTGATTTCCCAGAAGTAGCCTGTGGTTGATTTGAACCTTGACGTTGAATTTCACTAAATACATGGGAACAATCATCCTTCAAATACATGTGGGAGGACACGGATTTTAAGGAATCATTTGAGGGAGAGGAAGGGGAGGCAGCAGCTTTACCTTTATCTTGCACAAGGGGAATATCAGTTTTAAGTCTTTTACTAGCATGTGAAGATTGGATAGGTGAATCAAAAGGGGAAATATGAACATTAGGATTGACAGGTTGTGGAGGAGGTAATGACAAATTGGGCCAGCGACGATGGTGTGAGACAGTCGGGTTGACAATCTCTTGCCATCCATCATTTGTCAGGACTTCTGGCTGCAAGGACACATCAGGAGGAACATGAATGTTAGGGATGTTTTGAGGCTAGAAGGGGGTTCTCTCTGGTCGAGGTTGTGTTATTCCTTGCCCGATCGAGTTAAAGAACCTAGCTTGGAACAACTGTTTCAATTCCTGGGGATCAATATCAAAATGAATGGAAAATCTAGGCATTTTAGGCCCTCTGTTCCAGTTTCCTCTACCTCTGTTATTTATGCCATGGTTTCCCCTACTAAACAAACTCATCATGTAGCAGCAGTTCGTCAGTAACTAAGCCCTTAATAAACCATACATGATGTTTTGCTTGCATGAAACAAAATTTGTCTCAGAAATTGACACAAGATACATGCAAATCCATCCATAGCAAACCATTTAATAATCGCGAAGTGAGCAGGGGGTGATAGGGTTCATGGTACCTATGGAGGGAGTATAATGAGCGAAAGGTGGTATAATGAGAGGGAATAAATACACCAATATTGCTCAACAATTAATTAAATAATTTAACTATCTAATCAAATACCAAAATATCAGTTGCCAACCATTGTTGTGTTATCTCTTTTGTCGTTGTTACACAGACCTTTTAATTTATTTTATAGAACAAGGATGTCAAAATGAAATTGGGATTATGAGGGGAATATAATGAGCAAAAAGTGGTAGAATGACAGGGACATAATATGGATATTGTTCATATAAAAATAAATCAAAACAACCAATCAAACATATCTTTGTTCAGACCTCCACAGTTCAACAGTATTCACTTTTCAAAACCACCATCTAAACAGTTACTTCCATTACAGATTACTTTTTGGCTTCCAAAGGATGATTCATATGCCCAGAAATAATCAATAACAATAGCCTTTGCATCCATATAAACTTTATATAACAATCATAACAACAACATTGCAATCGATATGACAAACCATAATAACCCTTTGAGCCACAACCATTTATAACTCCAATGCTAAATTTTTCAAAACCAATAGAAATACGCACAGTGATTCCAGCCATTTATATCCAATATTTATTCTTTAAAATCAATAAGAATATGTACAATATTTACCACCATTTTTCCATTATTCAAACATTGTTCGACACAATTGAGTTGGGCATTAAAACTCTTAATCGGGCCCCAATCCATTCACACATAGGTGTCTTTTAAAAATAATCAACATGAGGATTGATTCGAATAACATTTGAATCAAATAACATGCAACTCTTGAGCCCAAGCTTCACATAAATCAGCATCCACGGAACTCTTTTAAAATTGCTCAACGAGAAACAGAACCAAATCCTACCCAATTGACCAAGCACACAGTGCTTTATTTACCCTTAACTGTGTGTGTTACGATATCAATATCGTACTTAGGGTTTAAACACAACAAGAAGAGGGTAATAAAAAGTGGCTCGATTAGAGGATTAAATCCTCGAAAATCGCAAACATCTCATGCCTTTCAAAATTTACCACAGACATATAACAAGTAACCATAATCTTGACTGTGAGGGTTACCAAAATGACAAACAACCACCTCCAACAGGGAACGAAATGAAGCCATTTCTTAAATAACATTGTAAAATGAGTTCCCAAGCACAACCCATGCCCAACCAAAGCATGTATAATGCTTCCATTAGCTTCTTTGGAGCATTAAGTTCAGAATGTGCATTGCTTTCCAAGCAACATTGATAATGAGGGAAACGCAATGATAACTAACAGTTCGGGGTTTTTCCAAGTCAAGGCAAGAAAAACTTTAAACTTTCAACAGTTCACATTGCAACCCGGAGGATTGAAAATATCAACCACGGAGACGAAAATGGAGTGGAAAATATTAACACAAAGACTGGTTGTAATACCCATGCGCAAACCTCAGAGCTTGCCAAATTATAACAATAAATTTGCACAGAGAAGGCAGTCCCAAAACCCAAGCCAACCGAGCATGCTTCACTGCCATTTTATCAATAAACCCATGCATAGATTTTACACATCAAGGATATTATAACCATTCCTTGTTTTCTTAAATGCCAATAGTCTAGAATAATCACCAGAAGAACCCATGGACACAAAACCAATACACAGTTCAAATATCCAATAACAGCTTAAGAAAAATACACACCGCGAGCAATTCTGAGCCAAAAATTGATTCATAAGGCAGAGTAACCAGCATGGATGGATTATTAAGGAATCCATACCTGGAAGCTTGTGCGAGGAAGAAGCTAGATTGTATGCCTCCTTCACGACCGAACAATGCGGAGCATCAACAACCACCAGAGCCAAAAACTAAAATACAAGAATGACTAGGGTGACGAGCTCGAGGGGTGTTTGAGTGACGTGAAGTAAATGCACATCACTTCTCCCTCCAACCTTATTCAATTAAACGTACGAGCCATCCAATTCACCATAGCACTAAGCATTTAATCAACCACATATCCATACCCATATTTGATCCGAAAAAATGTTTTAAAGACTATGGTTAAGTTTTTTAAAGCATGAGTTCGTTAACCATTTAGGAATTGAAGAAAGAGGATGAATTAATGAAGTAACATGGAAGCCATAATAAGATATACAGATCTGGAAATAATCACAAATAATTATCAAACCATAATAGCAAAATTTGTTAACGGAGTTCGGCAATATTGCCTACGTCTTCGAGCCTTTGTCTGAGTAGGTGAGGCTTTCTTATTTCTCTTCAAAGCTTCAAAAGTACATCAGAAAAATGTCAAATGAATTAAAAACTAATCTGGTTGTGTTCTGCTAGATCTCAAGAACCCAACACAACTGACAGTACTGAAAACGGATGAACGAAGCACCCAGAAATGGCCCACAAAGTTGCTCTCCTCAATGGCTTCCCTGCATAAAAATGTCTTTCGCTTCACAATTCTATAGCATTTATCTTGTTCTGAACCTCCTCCATGCTGCCAAAAACCTATGGTTTATATAGGCTTGAAGTTGGCAACAACCCCCCAACTTCCCCCCAATATCTGGCCTCAAAAAGGGCTCCATATCCTCCAATAATGGCCAAAATCTCTGAAAAATAGCTGAAAAATCAACAAAATTCATATTATAAAGTTTTAAAACCCAAAATAGGGTAAATCTAGGCACAACCCCCTTGTGATCTGGGCCCATGGTCATATGGTGCTTCCATGTGGCCAAGCGCTATGCACTGGCCCCTTAACCTCCGGCCCCTGGTCATGTGGCTTGGCCATATGGTCGCCACCTTAGTCTCCACGCGCCCCACTACTAGCTTAGCCCCTTGTCTTGAGCCTCTGGTTGTGGGCTAGCCCCCTTCCAATTGGGGCTTATCCCATACCACGCCTACCACTCCACATCAAAACAGAAATATTCCAAATGGGTGTTAAGAAACATCGTATAGTCGGGTTGGTTAGCACCATGGTTGTTAGGTCGTTGCCCTGTTCGGAGGTCACAGGGTCGATTCCCACGGAGGCGAAACAAACCTTTTACCCAGCCAACCTTGGGAAAATCCAGGGTACCATGTGGCGCCCTATGATTGGGCCATGTGTCACCCAAGAATTGGCTTGTACTGTTGATGGAACGACCCAGTCAACTTCCTTACAGCCCAGTCATCTACCACGTATCACTGCCACATCATTTGGTCGTACTGCCACATGTCAGTTCATACTGCCACATGTTAGCTTGTACTCCCACGTCATCCGCCATACAGTCCAGTCACTTGCCACATGTCATTTCCACATCATCCTGTCGTACACCCAACTGTCGTCTGTACACCCACGTGTCCACCTATCATTGGGCCACATCATAGTATAGACTGCCACGTGTCATTCGTACAGTGACACGTGTCAAATCTGTACAGTGCCAACTTAGCCCGAAAGTGACGAAAATGAGTGACACGTGTCACCTCCTGATGATGTCATGTTGATGTCATCCTAACACATCCTGATGTCACCTGGCATACCTGTTGGTGTTAGTGTTGACTTTGACCAGTTTGACTTTTTGCTTATTTGGGAAATCGATCAGAACACAATAAATTTCGCATACGGTCTCTGTTTGAGGAAACAATTATATGGCCGGAATCAACGCGATGAGATAAACACAATGGCATTGGTTTCGTTTGATTCCGAGAACTTTGATTTTTAGGCCTTCCTGGACCCATTTTTGGTTCCTGGATCCATTTTGGATCACAACTCCCCACTAAGACCTTTTGGTCCTCCAAAAGGATACTAACCAGTCATAAAGTGCAGGATAGGCCACCCCACTTGTTGTTTATCTTTAAACTATGTCTTATGCACTTGTCTCATTAAGATCAATTGTAACACAACCATGATAACTGATAGGACATTGTTAGCCACTTGTACTATGTCACATCTTACTGAAGCCACTATCATCCATGTTGACAACATTAGCAATGATAACATCATAAATGTGACTTCAAAGGAGCTAATATGTTTGTAGTACTTGCACGACATTAGCTTATCTTGAAGCAAAGTATGATTGAACTTCCATTCTACAATCATCTCATGTTCTTGCTTAAGATCAATTGCTTGATTTGGCACAATTATAGGTGTGTTGCTTTCATGAGCTTCTTTCCTTAATTGCTCCATTGTTTGAAGAGATTGATTTGTTTTTAAATGATGAGCATGTACAACATATTCATTGCCTTCTTTGGTTAAGTGATATTGATTATGTTCCCTGTAGAAGATTGCTTTGTGATCATACAAATAAGGACTGCCTAAGACCATTCCACATTCATTGAGTGGCACCACATCACATGTTACCTCATCCACAAATTTTGATGAAATTTCAAACTTTAAAGTGCATTGCTTTGTTATGTGCAATTTATGATTGTTGCTTATCCATTTAAGTGAGTAAGGTTTATGATGCATCTGAGAGTTTAATCCGAATTGCTTAACCACTTCCTCTGAAATCAAGTTATATTGAGATCCACTATCTATCAATGTGTCGACCTTAGTATGTCTCATTATGACCCTTATGTGAAAAAATTTACTTCTAGAATCATTTCCATCACCAATTTCACCTATCAAACCAACCGTTGTGATTTTAGATTCATCACCCGAATTTGATCCCAAGTATGTTGGTCGTGATGTTGTTGCAACTGTTTGCCTTCCTTTCCTATCTTTGAACCACTTCGGTCTCTTCTCGGGATGCAATTGCCAGCAATGGTCATCATCATGCCCTTCTTTCTTGCAATGTTTGCAAGAGAACTTTTCTTCCTTTCTTGCCACTGAATTTGCCTTCTTTCCATTCCACTTCCTTTTGTCCTCTTTTCTTAAAGACAATTCCCCCAATACACCAACTCTTGTTTTCTCTGCCTCGATGTATGTCGGTTGAACAAAAACTTCATCAAGATTAGTAGGTCCAAACATAAATACAGTGTTACGAATGTTTACAAGTAAACCTCCTATATACTTCATAAGAGTTTCTTGGGTATGAAATGGAATGTCTAACATTAATGCCATCTTACAAAATTCATCTGTGTATTCTTGCATTGTTTGTCCCTTTCTTAGTTTAATACCTTGTCATTCAATTAAAGCATTCTATTTATAACCCAAAGGATAAAATTGTTTTCTAAGTGTAGAAACAAAAAATTTCCATGATGGAAATACATTACCCACTTGTTGTGTGCCATTTTTCAACTTGCTTTGCCACCATATGAGTGTTCTACCTGCAAGTCGAAGCGATGCCAATTTTATTTGAGTTGCCTCATCCTTGATTTGTTGCACACTGTAATAAACTTCCATCTGTTTGAACCATTTATCAAGCCTCTGCATTGACTTCACCATCATACATGGGTAATTGAAACTTCACATCAATCTTATGTAAACGCATATCATTTTTATGTTTATGGGAATGTTTTCTTGCGGTGGACTTAGAACTTGTGCTTGAAGAAGAAGAAGATGATGGAGAAGAAGGAGGTGAAGGAGGAGGTTTAGGAGGATCATCTTCTTCTTCACTTTTGGCCTTTGAATATTCACCTATAATCGGTCTCTTCTGCTCCAAGTAATCATCATATAAAACCTTCATCATCTCCGACATGGAAAAGAAGGTCTTTTGAAACTCTATCTCGTCATGAGAAAGTCCCTCTTTCGATGCCATCTTCTCACTTTGAGAAGTTCTCTTTCTCAATCCAATCTCAGGATTCTCTTCAAAAAGATATCCTTCACCATGATTCATATTTTCCCTGGTAATCATGCAAACTCAAAAACCAACCGTCAACTAGCTGTGATACCACTTGATCCGAAAAAATCTTTTAAAGACGGTTAATTTTTTTAAAGCATGAGTTCCTTAACCATTTAGGAATTCAAGAAAGAGGAAGAATTAATGAAGTAACATGGCAGCCATAATAAGATATAGAGATCTAGAAATAAGCACAAAGAATCAGCAAACCATAACAGCAAAAGTTGTTAACGGAGTTTGGCAATATTGCCTACGTCTCCAGGCCTTTGTCTCAGTGGGTGAGGCTTTCTTATTTCTCCTCAAAGCTTCAAAAGTACATCAGAAAAATGTCAAATGTATTAAAAATTGATTTGTATGTGTTCTTCTAGATCTCAAAAACCCAACACAACTGATGGCACTAAAAAAATATGAATGAAGCTCCCAAAAATGGTCCGCAAAATTGCTCTCCTTAATGGCTTCCCTGCATAAAAATGTCTTTGGCTTCACAATTCTACAGCATTTCTCCTATTCTGAACCTCCTCCAAGTTGTCAAGAACCTATGGTTTATATAAGCTTGAAGTTGGCAACAAACCCCCATCTTCCCCCCAATATCTGGCCTCAAAAAGGGCTCTAGATCCTCCAATAATTGCAAAAATCTCCCAAAAACAGCTGAAAAAACAACAAAAATCATATTATAAAGTTTTAAAACCCAGAATTGGGTAAATATGGGTGCATCCCCCTTGTGATTCGGGCCCCTGGTCATGTGGTGTTGTCATGTGGCCAAGCGCTATGCGTTGGCCCCTTAACTTCCTGCCCCTGGTCATGTGGATTGGCCATATGGCCGCCACCTTAATCTCCACGCACCCCTCTGCTAGTTGGACCCTGGTCTTGAGCCTCTGGTCGCAGGCTAGGCCCCTGCCAACCAGGGCTTATCCCATACCATGTGCGCCACTCTACATCAAAATGGAAATATGACAAATGGGTGTTAAGAAACACCGTATAGCCCGGTTGGTTGCACCATGGTTGTTAGGACATTGCCATGTTCGAAGGTCGCAGGGTCGATTCCCCCGGAGGCAAAACAAACCATTTACCCAACCAACCTTGGGAAAATATGGGGTGCCATGTGGTGCCCTGTGATTGGGCCACGTGTCACCCAAGAACTGGCCCATACTATTGACGCAACGGCCCAGTCAACCATCGTACAGCCCAGTCTTCTGTCGCGTTTCACTACCACATCATCCGATCATTCTGCCATGTGTCAGTCTATACTGCCATGTCATCCGTCATACAATACAGTCACCTGCCACATGTCACTACCACGTCATCCTGTCGTATGCCCAGTTGTCGTCTGTACATCCACGTGTCCACCTGTCATTGGGCCACGTCACTGTACGGACCACCACGTGTCATCTGTACGGTGACACGTGTCAAATTCGTACAGTGCCAACTCAGCCTGAAAGTGACGAAAATGAGTGACACGTGTCACCTCCTAGTGATGCCATGTCATCATGATGACTTCATGTTGATGTCATCCTAACACATGCTGATGTCACATGTCGTACCTGTTGATGTCAACATTGACTTTGACCAGTTTGACTTTTTTCATGTTTGGGAAATCGATCGGAACGCGATAACTTTCGCATACGGTGTCCGTTTAAGGAAAAAAATATATGGTCGGAATCAGTGCTACAAGACGGACGCAATGGTGCTAGTTTCGTCTGATTCTAAGAAATTTTTATTTTTAGGCCTTCCTGGACCCATTTTGGTTCCTGGATCCATTTTGGATCAATATCCCATTTGCATAGTGCTCTACCCTTGGTAACGGTAAAACTTTTAAAAATAGAAATGTGCCATAACATTACCCCATGTGCATTCAACATATAACATTTAACAAGGTGCATAACCATAGTAGCAAGGGTTTAGTGCACCCTTCTTTTGTCACAATTATACATAGCATTAGAGCTTGGATATAGTATTTTTATTTAAAAGAGCCCCAATATTATCCTTTTTATCAAGATCATATTTATTCTAATTAATCCATTTTTAATCGCAATATCAAAAAAAAATTGATGATCATCATTTCATCCATAGGGCAGCCTTAACATAATCTGCGAGGGGTCATCAAAACCTTCCAGTGTCATGCATCAATCAACCACCAGCTCATGTCACCATAACATTTTAACCATAATTTGAAACATCAAATTGTAGAATACTATACTGGTACCATCACATAAGCAAAAAAATATAAGCGCAGCATATCCATCATAGCGCCACAAGTTTACAAGGGGGGGGCACCTACTAGTTTATTATTAATATAAATAATTAATAGAGTTTGGCAATCATTTGTGAGCATAGTATTCATCGTTGTGATTTTAAGCGTCAACAGGGGGTTGATTGTCTTTGGGTGGTGCGGGATGGAGAGAAGAGAGATGGTGTACTTTGGATTTTTGTGTGTCAAGAAAACTGTGAGAGCTTGACTGTTGAATGGTTTGGAAAGCTGAGTGTTTCTCTAGAACCCGTCCTTGTGGAGTCATAGCCCTGGATCGAGGGTGACTTGTTGTTGAGACTTGGAACAATAGTGTCTAAGGTCGGGTGAAACATCCTTTCTATGAAACCAGTTGGTGATTGGTTTCATTTAAGATAAGTGCTCCTTGTCATGGTTTCCTTTGCTTGAATATTTATTTTTGTTGTGTATTAATTATTACCTCTAAGATATGTATTTTGATGTGCTTGCTTGCTGGTCATTGTTGTGCATGGCATGCTTAAGTTTTATTTTTAAGTCTAGCATGAATCTTGATTATTGCATGTGCGGTTATTGCATTTCTTTCATGCTTCTTTATTAGTTAAATGCTATCAAAATTCAAAATCAATTCTTGGGGTGAGATTTGCAGTAGCACGACCCAACTTGTTGGTGGTTGGGTACGTTACAGGTGAAAAACCCTATCATGTAGAAAGGACCTAAAGACGCTAGGAATAAAAGGGTAAAAATGAATCCTTCAATTATCCCATTGGAAATAGAGCATCATTGGGTGGCCTCAAGTGTGTTACGTTAAAATTGACTTGGTAAAAGAGTCAAAGTTGTTAGGTGAATAGTAGCAGTTTTGGGCACATGATATTGGTGACCCATGGTATTGAGCCCATATTATTTCATGTAATGAAGCCTTTAAATAGGCTTAGGCAACTCCATTGTAATGTGTCGGGACGTGAGTGGTGAAGGCTCACTTGGTTGGGGCCAGGAGATTGGTCGGGTTTGGCCAAGGACAATAATAGATCTATTGTTGGCTAGTTTTTCCCGTAAGGGTTTTCTAGGAGAAATTTGTTTTGTTTTATGTGTGCATGTTGCTATGTTGGTATTTTTTATCTCTCTTTATTTTTAATATGGTATCAAAGCCACGTTAGATGTGGACTCTCCAACAAGAGTGGTATGATGCTCTTTATATTCTCGATATTATTGGGTACAAGTTGTTGGATAGGAGTGTTTTTTCTCATCTCCATAAATGAGACTGGTTGGTTACGGTTAGCAAAAGGTAGATATTCGAATGTTGGGTAGTGGGAAATCCCAAGAGCTTGAAGCAATACATCAAAGTGAGGTATATAGGGAAAGGAGGCTTCAAGGTTTGGTGAGTACAACCTACACGCTTAAAAAAAATTTCCATGTGACTCATAATAACTAAGGTACTCTAGAATTGCATCGACTCGACCAAGAGGCTGAGGAGTAGCGTCGGCAGAGGGAAATTGAATCCCATGTTTTTTATCCAAACAAATGGGCACTCGGAAGGGAGGATAGTGTTTTGTTTGTCTTTGCCACATGCAAGTTCCATGTGGTGTGGATGCTAGAGTACAAAGTTAAGGTTTTTTTGAATATGAGATGAAGTGGATTCAGGTGATGAAGAAAGTGGTGAGGTCGACAATGACGATACCGGTGTTGCAGAAGATGAAGAGGATGAACTCAGATTTAATCTAGTATATTTGGATTATTGTTACTTCCATGTTAATCTAAATATGAGGTTGTTGTTTCCACCTCTTTCACGTGAGGATTGGAGGCCTGCGCAAAATTTGAAATATTTGCCTGGGCGTGGTGGTATTAGTGACCAGAGGAAATTGAGGTCATTTGTTGATGGAAACAAGAGGGTCAACGGTTTCTTGGGGAAGTGGAAGAAGAAGAACAAGTATTCAGACATGGATTTAATTGAGTTGAGGTAGTCCAAATTTAGAATGAATTTGAGAGAGGACATCCTTGCAAGAGCCACAGGACTTGCAGGAACGAAGAGTGTTCAATGATAGTTGGGAGTAAAGTTTTGTGGTCTCAAGTGGTGGAGAATTCTAAAAATATTGAGAAGAAATAAAAAGGGCCCAATATGTTGCATATAGTGATAAATTAGCATGGAGTTGTGAGCATGAAGATGAATTTGCTACCCTGGTGCAGATATGGAACTTAAGGGTTTGAAGGCAATATGAGGTTGCGCAACACATGGTGGAAAATTTTAGAAGGAAAGAGGATGGAGGCATAAGTACTAAAATAACAACAATGAAAAATATAAAGAATTATAATGGAGTTGAAAATAATTATTTCATGTAAATGGGCATATTAATGTAAGACCTAGTTAGGCATGTGTATCCCTTGTAACTTACACGTAAATTCTAAACATATACCTAGGTGATAAGGGGGAGAATGTGGGATTTGTTGAATAACTTTGAGGTGGGGTAGGGCCTAGAGGTGAGCGATGGAGACTCACTTGGATGGTTTGGCTGGATTTGGTCATGGGATACTCCAAGCAGAGTTTAAAGGGAGGAATGTTAGGTTAAACTTGACTCGGTAAAAGAGTCAAATTGGTTAGGTGAATAGTAGTGGTTTTAGGCACATGGTATTGGTGACCCATGGTATTGAGCCTGTCGTATTTCATGTAATGAAGCCTTTAAATAGGATTAGAAGACTCCATTATAATTTTCCAGGACATGAGCAGTGAAGGATAACTTGGTCAAGTCCAGGAGGTTGGCCAGCTTCGACAGGTTTGGCCAAGGACAATAATAGATCTATTGTTGGTTTTTTTTTTCTCGTAAGGGTTTTCCGGAAGAAATATTGTTTGTTTTATGTGTGAATGTTTCTATGTTGGTATTTTTTATCTATCTTGATTTTTTATAAAGTTTACAAAAGGATCAAATATTGGATGTGGTTAAAGTTGGAAAGCTAGCACCTCGGATACCTTCCCCTTGCAAATAAAATCCAATGAAAAGTTCTTTTTTTATCCTAGGGGATAGAGGTAGAATATAAAGGGTTGGAATCCATAAGTGAATTATTGCCTAGAATATTAGGTAACAAAAACAAAACCTCCCTATCCCTCATTGATTCACCTAAAATCAAGAGTCCTCTAGTAGAATATAATGTCCATGTATGGACAGCTTCATCCTCTAGGTAGCGACTAGAGGTAAAGACACCTTCTTTAGATTCCAACCCCCCAAGAATCCTCCAAATATAATATTAGATCCAGGGTTAAAGGATCCCTCAACTTCCCAGGGAAAGTGGTAGTGGGTTAGGGTTTTTTAATGAGAGAGGTTAAAAACCTAACGAGAGAGGGAGAAATTCCCTCTTTTCCATGGCACGGACACAAGCATCCTTAGAGATCAGATCTGGGAAGTAACTCTCATTCATAAGGGCCCTTAGAGAAAATGCCCCTTATGAGGGTCTCAAATATCTTTCTAACACTAAACTATTAGGGATTGACAAATCCCTCTACTAATTTTTCCATTAAGAGGTTAATAGTCCTTAAAAACTTCTATTATCATGCTGTAGGAAATTATCACCAAAGGAGAGAAACCAATTCAAGAACATTCCAAATTTTTGAGTGGGTGAGATTTCAACTTTATTGATGCTCTTGGGAGATCTGGTGGGAACATAACTATTTGGTATAGGGGATCCTTCACTCTAACTAACTCTTGGGATTTTCTATCAGGTCTAGGGGTTTCCCTCTTCTCCAAGGACCTAGCGAAAGAAATCTCAATTCTGAATGTTTACGGGTAGTAATTAGATAGGGTGGAGAATTTTGGCAATTTTTTCAAATTGTAATGCATTCGTAATGGCCTTGTGGTGATAGAGGGAGACCTAAACTTCACTTTAGGAGCCTTGAAAATATGGGTTCTGACAGCGCAAATATAATGCCTTTTAAGATAGTTCTTAAGAAAACTAGAGGAAGTGGGATTTTTGAACATTAAACCAACAAATTTGTCTCTCTAACACTTTGTTTTCCCCCAAGACTATAATTATGCTTAAGACTTCATATAATTATGTTTATGAAGTTGTAATCATGTTTTTATTAATAAAATACACCAAATCTTTGACTGAGAGGGAACGGCCTTCAGAGTACTGGCCATGATATCATATGTGGAATTGATGAAATGGAGTTGAGGTATTTTAGTAAGGAAAATAGGAAAGTATATTAATAATATAGATTCTATTTAAAAATGTAAATGAACATATGCTAGTGTACCGGAACTAGCATGAAGCCACATGACTAGTTATGGGAGACAAGATTGATGGTTGAGGCAGTTAATTCTGTTGACGGATCTGATTTCTTGAATAGGCAAGGATCAACTAAAATTATGACAGGAGTACATCATTTTTGTTTCCCCTTCAAAAGTTTGGATCCTGACTGGAGGTCGCTTCTGATAGAAGTCACGGGAATCCCCAAGATTGGGGGCAGAAGAGGCCAAAGGTGGATAGAAAAAAATACCAGATGACAGAAGAAAAAAAAGAAGGACGTGTAGACCAGGAAGAGAGGAAAATAGAGAGTTTTCTTTGAAGAAAATAGGAAGCTTGTTTGAGTTGTTTATGATCACCCTGTATAGAGGAGACTCGGATCGTGAAATGGAGCATTAGAGGGCAGAAGTTTGGTGCTTACTAGATAGAAACTAGCACTGGTAAGGGGAGGTCGTTGAATGAATGTTTAGCAGAGAAGGGACTCCATTGTGTAGAGAAAATCCAGTTGAGAAACCACCTGATAAACCTATAGAGACCCTGAGCTCAGTGGGAAGGGGGAAACTTCTACTATTGAAAGTGGAGGAAGGAGAGTAACCTTCCTATATCATCTCAACCTTGGAAATTGGTTGAAGCATTCCCTTGTGATATCATGGCTTAGCATGGGGGTGGCACACTGTAGGAAGGCACTCTATAGTATTGCCTAAGGTTGGGCAGAAAGGTGTGTTAATTTTTAATCCTTACTTGATTTGTTAAAACATGAATGTGGACAAATATGGGAAGTCTGTATTCTTAGGGATCTTGCAGCCTTAGGGGAAACCTTGCAAGATATGGAAAAAAACTTTGTTTTCCCAACGGTGCAAGTGTCCTGACGTCTAAGATATCTCTACATGAAATAGATAGATCTAAGTCTTGTGGAAACCATGAATTCTCTATGGAAAGATTGCAATATATGCAAGTAGTTTGTTCAAATAAGTTGAAGGGTCATTGGCAGTCCTTGAGTGGTTTCTAGACTCTTAGAGACTTGATAAAATACCTAGAAAAAACCCTGAATCGATTAAGTTCTGACTTAGACTATTTTTTTTTCCTGAAGAAAATATGAGCTCAGTCGGGATGACTCACAGTGGTTGGATCAGCCTGGCAAGGAGATTGGACCTTCGGATCTAGTTGTTAGTGTGTCAGAGTGAGACCTATAAAAATGTGTTGAGTCGGAGTGGGCCACTTGGAGAGGCTCTTTAAATGGAACAGATACACTATGATAATGGAGACCTCGAGGGTGAGGGCGGATCGTTGATCTAGAAGTGGGCGAGTTTAAACATCAGTCATAGATTTTAGAGGGTCTCACTTAAGCAAGGCTAAAGGGGAGAATGATGTCACATTGAAGAGGAGTGTTAGTATTTTCTAGGGGGTGGAACATTTCAACCCACAATTCATAGAAAGGATCGAGTGTGGTCCTTGTTAGTCTTCAATCTAGGGACAAGTGCCTTATTTCTAGCCCTCAAATCTAGAGAGTGAGAGATATCAATTGTTCGTCGGAGGGCAGCTAATCGGAGAGAGTTATAGTCCTAGAGGGGAATGCAATCCGATGGGTGTAACTCCAAGGAATAATTTGGACCATTGATCGATGAGTGGGTGCAATGTAAAAACAATAGTCAATATGTTGTGGGCCCCACATGGTCAAGTAAGAGGAGGTTAGAGGGATGGACTTTAACCATCATGCATGTTATAGGCTCCAAAATAATCACAACCATGAAATGATAGGGCCCAAGAGCTGTCAGAATCAAAGGTAATATCTGTCAGAGAGAAGCCATCAAAGTGGGAGTTGTGATCTCATGTCTCGTTGTTCTGATGAGAAAAACTCTGAGTGAATCTGAGTTATCGATTTAGGAGGTCGATGGGCCAGGTGGCAGGATTCGTGCCAGTGACCACGCCAGTGCCATCTTGGATGGAACAAGCGACATAGGGCCAATGCCATGTTGGATGACACAAGCGATATAGGGTCACGTGGCAATGAAAAGGTTGTTGGCCAAAGAAGGCCTACAAACTCTAAGAGGTTGTAACTTTTTATATAGAGTTCGGATTTGAGCATGGTTATATTCATTGGAAATCTGTCAATGAGAATAATTCATTTATGGGGTTCGTTGAGATAGATGAACGAAGTGGAGGAAGAGGAAATTTTTACGCCCCATCAACCTAAGTAAGGATTAGGTGTCAGGTATGTTATAGAGTGGTATCAAAGAAGATTTCAAAATCTAGGCTTGAATGGGTCGCCAAGGCCACTTCAAATCATTCAAGGAAAGATTTTATTGATTATCTAACATGCATAATTTCAAAATTAATGTAATTAGTAATGATGGTTGTTGTTTCAGCATGTAGGATGTACTAAAAAGTAGCATATGTGATTGGTATAGCACAGCATGGAAGATACCTCACACCTTAGAGATGAAGATTATGATGGTCAAAGGGATAAAGAAACTCATTCTAGTGTTCATATGGGAGAAAAAACTCATTCTAGTCAGGCAATCTCTAAAGCGTTGGGAAAAATACTCATTATCTTTCCCTGCTGAAGAGAAAAGGTTCATAAAAATTAAACTAGACAATCTACAAAAGCACTCTGAGTCGGCTAAAATAACACATCAGCTTCAAAAGGAAGAGTTGGACTTACAATTTCAATACTATAATCCTCTAAATAGGGAAGAATAATACTGGCATCTAAAATCCTGAATCCTTTGGCTCAAGGGAATAAAAACACCAAATTATTTCACAATCAAGCTAAGATTCTCCAATCCAAAAACAATGTGGAGGAGATAACGTAGGAAGATGGATCTACTCTTTCAGACTTTGAGGACATTAAATCAACCACTCGAACCCGTTTTAAATCCCTTTATTCTCGGGGTGAGGATGCAAACCATACAAATACCCAATCAATGCTTGAACAAACTCCAAAGTTGGTGACTAGAAAAGAGAATATTGCACTCATGCAACCATTCTCTGAAGTGGATATTATTTCAGCCATTTGGAGCCTTGAGCCTAACAAAGCCCCTAGCCCTAACATTTTCTCCATCTCTTTCTAATGCCACTCCTTGAACACCATCAAAACCGATCTCAAAAGAATGTGTTGTTTTGTCCATAGCTCCTTTAGATCAGGGGGAAACATAACCTCATCCTTCATCGCCTTAATCCCCAAAGAAACCAATCCCACCTCTTTCTCCCGCTTTCAACCAATCTCGATTTGTAACGCCTTTACAAAATTCTAGCCAAAATTACATCCACCCACCTCAATAGTATCCTCTCCAAATTAAACTCCCCCAATCAAGGAGGTTTATTTCAAGACCGACAAATCCAAGATAATATCGTCCTTGTTAAAGAGGAAATCCATGCAAGCTACAGGGACAAAGGTAAAGGTATGGTAGTCAAACTTGATATGGCTAATCTTTTTGATAGGGTGAGACATTATTTTATTTTTCAGGTCATGGATCGCTTTGAATTCTCTCAAAACTTCATCATATGGATCTCAACTTGTATCAAAATCCCCTGGAATGCTCCTCTTGTCAACGACATGCCTACATATTTTTTCCAAATAAGTCAAGGTCTGCTTCAAGGATACCCCATGTCTCCCCTCCTCTTCATTATAGTAGCAGATGCACTAAGAAAAAATTTGGAGTGTGAAAGGGTGACTAGAAATATCGTTGGTCTCCAAATAGTTCATGCAATCAAAAACATGAATCATTCACAATTTGCAGATGATACTCTGCTCTTGGGGGGCAGAATTTGCAGATGATGCCCTTCTAGCACCAAAATGCATTTCCAACCAAGTGGCAAAAAGAATCAGAACCTTTTTATAAAAAGGAGGAAAAATGACACATAAGAAATTTCATTTGGTTAGTTGGAATCAAGTTACAAATAATAAAACTTAAGGTACATTGGGTATCAGAGAACCAACCTTAATGAACAAATCCATGGGAGCCAAATTGCTTTGGAGGCTAGTAACTAGAAATATCACGTGGTGGAAACATGCAGTATGGATAAAATATTTCAGAGGGAGAAAACTTAAAAGTGAACTGTTACCAATAAGAGACACAAACTCTCCTATATTCAATCTTCTACTTGCTACCAAAGAACTCATACAGAAAAACCTTAATTGGATACTAGAAATGGACATAAAATCAACCCTTGGACTGATCAGATTTTGGCCTTTGAGTGGTGCACAACATTGTCTCCCCTCTTACCTCTTCACCTTTTGATGGAAGAATAGGGCCTTCACTCCCTGTATGATCTTTATATTTGGTCACAAGATGGTTCGTGGGATAAATAGAAAAACTTATCCACCTTAGTTTACCTATATGCTCTTGTCGCCCCCTTTTTATCCACTCTTCAAGGATGTGACCCAAAATATTATCTCTTCAGAGACTTGCGCGGATGGGAGAACTCACTCTATATAGTCAACAAAGGATACCAATCCTTAGCAGAAGTGAAGCATCAACATCCTAGATCTAGCCTATGGAAAATGATATGCCATTCGAACAAAATGCCCAATGTAAATTTATTTTGTTGGCTCCTGACACATAAAAATATTCTCACATCAGAAAATCTTCTAAAAAGGGAAATCAGTGAGCCCTCATGGTGTGTTCTATGTCATAAGGATGAAGAAAATATAAACCACATGTTCCTAGAATGTCAGTACACAAAAGAGGTCTGGAGGCTTGCCACATGAGCTCTGTTTCAGAGATTAATATGGCCAGTTCCAATTTATGATTTCTTCATAATATGGGGGAACCATTACTCTGGTAATTTTACAAATAAATCCATATTTAATAGGATATGGATAACACTACCCAAATATGTCTGTTGGAGCACTTAGATATCCAGAAACAAAATAATCTTTAGAGGTGAATCCACAAATCCAAATCAATCCTCGTTGTGCACATGCACTCTTCTTGATGATTACATAAAGTATTGTATCAATTGGAAATAGAAAAATCTAGACCTACAACAAAATTAATTGTATTTCCAACTTTCGGATTGACAACAATCATTCCCAAGAGGCAGCCTTCACAAAAACTACCCCAAAATGGGCCCTCTGTATTTCAAAGGAATAATTTAAAGAATAGAAGTCTCAGCATAATGAATACATCCTATTTTTCGACGGAGCTTCTTGAAGCAACCCAGGGGCGGTAAGAGTGGGGGGTAATATTATCAATACTGGAGGTCACATAGTCATAAGATATGTATGGGGTCTAGGCACTATGTCAAACAATGAAGCTGAAGTGTATGCCCTTCTCAAAGTTATCAATTTAGCACTATCAATTGGCATAAGGAGGGTCGTCATATGCGGGGATTCCATGCTAGTTATCCAAGCTTTGGTCACTCAAAATATTGTAGGAGGAAATGTCTTTGTGGGGATATTATCAAGGATTAACACCCTCCTTAACAAATTTGAGGCTTATTCATGTTTTTCATATAAAAAGGGAGCTCAACTCTGACACTAACTGTGGGGCCAAAAAGGAGCTCACCTTAAAATTGGAGTAATAAAGGTCAATGGGAGCACCTTGCTCCACCACATTCCTTGAACCTAATGATGTAGTCCAGATCAAGGATTAAAAATTGGTAACTCTGAGAATTAAATGCACCATGGTGTTACAACTGGAATCAAATTCAGGATCAATCAACCAGTCGACTCCAAAAGAATGGGAAGCAATTTCGGAAGAAAGTCAAGATAACCAAGAACTGGCATGAGGAAATTTTGGAAACTCCCGACAAAAATTCAGCAACTTAATTATGTATGTTCATTGTATTTTTTGCTCGGATGATATGTAAAAGTTTATAGCTAAAAATTCATTAGTTTGTATAAGGAGTTCAAAAAAAATGTATAAAAATCAATAGCAAAGGACTCGATCGGCTTTGAGCATAATTTTGTAATATTCAATTGTTGTTTTGCCTAGGCGCAACACCCCTTATATAATATAAACTTCCAGGCTCTTAAAAAAAAAAAATCGTTGTAGAGTTTCACTTGCAGAGGTCACCACAGAGTTCACTTTTCTTCATTGCAAAAAACAAAAACAAAAAAACAAAACAAAACAAATTGAGTTTAGGGGTGGAGCGATCCCCCACCCTAACCCCCTGCACCCCCCTCCCAAACCCAACCCTCCCTCCTGACTATATCCCCCTACACCCGCCTCCCAAACCCAACTCTCCCTCCCTACCTGCCCTCCCCCCATG
>SNQJ01S0030900.1:116141-133949 GCA_010110895.2 Picea sitchensis
TTATTTCATTTATATATATAGTTTTTTTGTATTTTTTTTTAATTTTTATTTTATATGTTTTTATAGTTTTTTGTTTTTTTTTATATTCATGAAAAATGTATGTTTTTTAAATATTAAGAAAAAAAAATGGATCTTTTTTTGTATAATTAAAAGGAGGGGGTATGACGATTTAGCTTCTTCTTTTTTCCTTTTCCTTAAAAAATGTTCTTTTATTGTTTTTTCTATCTAAAAATTATTTTTTTAACATGTTTTTCCCCCTCGTTGTGGGTTTTTTGCCCTTTTTTAAATTTATTTTTCAGTTTCTTTCATTTTTAATGATTTGTTTTGTAACCCCCCGAATGGCGTGTTAACTTTGCGTGCATGATGAGTTGCCACTGGGTTTCTCAAGTTGACACCTGGTATGTTTTGTATTTCCCAAGATTGGTGGCTACAATAGATTTTAATTCCCTGGCAGTACATTCCTTTCAAGCCTATGATTATGTGAGTACGGTGATGAACCAAATCTTTGGCCCTAGTATTTCTCACTCGTTTGGGATTAATGCAGCAGCTATGCATAGTGTTAATGCTCAGGATAATGGGTCGGATTTCTTGTACAAAGGCTCGTGCGGGGTTCTTTTGTCTATTTCACCCTTCGCTGGCAGCAAGAAGCTCCATTTCTTCATTGTTGAGTGGCCCTCGGTCCCTTATTGCTCCTTCAAAAATTTGTTTCCTTTCATTATGATTCTGCCTATATCATGCAATATGCCTCGTGAAAGAGTCAGGTAGAAGCGTGGCAGTGGCACTATTGGAAGTGTTTATAATAGGCACCACTACTCGTCACCCTCCTCTGGAAGCTCTACTTCGGTGCAACATTCCATGGAGTATCAAGAGGAGGAGGAGAATTATTCTGGTGTTCAAATTGAGGAGGAAAGGTGGGGTAATGCAATTGTATAGGAAGAGCTTCCTCAAATTAATGAGGAGGCTCCCAGACGGCCCCTCAATGAAAATGCGTCGAACAAAGAGCCTAATTCTGAGGAGTGCAGGGGCGATGAAAATGACAACATTCCACAGCAAAGTGAGCAGACTCACCCACAAAGTGATTATAGAATGGAAGGACATCTCACCCACTTTTCTGAAGACCAGTTGCAGCTCATCTTTGGCCTCCACAAGGATATCGCAGAGCAGAAATATCGTTAGGAGAATATGGAAATTATAATTGGGGAACTCTATGACCAACTTTCTATTTCGCAGCTCGGGACGATCCCTCATGGTGGTTCTGTCTTGAGTGTAATTGTTCTTGTGCGATTGACTCCTCCCCATCACCATGGCAGGGAGAATGCACCTGAAGTATGATGACCTCCTAGTTATGTTCCATGAATTTCCCTCATGGCTCAGTTTGAAGTTTCTTTTTGTTTCAGTCTATTTCAGTTGATAGGTAATACACATTGTGTGAACATTACAAATTTTGGCCATTCAGGCAACCTCTTTTTGAAACTTAAGTTCTAGTGTTGGAGTTGATTTCCTTTGTTGGCAACTCTGGCATCAATACAATGGCTATGTACTAGTTTGATTTCAGTTAATAGAAGGTAACAAATTTCTAGCTTAAAAAAAATGATTTGTTTTGCAACAATATTATGCTTTTAGACCATGGTTTCTAAATTGTTGCAATTTTAAGCTTTGAAAAGAAAGAGGGTACTACCAATAACAACCATTTTTTATTTAGATGTTGATTTTAAAGTGTTGGTTGCAAGGGTGTTGGTTTTCAAGTCCATGATTTCAAAAAAATTGCAATTATAGCCTCCAGAAAAAAGGGGGGGTGTTATTAAAAGCACTACTTCTCATTTGGGGGGTTGATTTTAAAATTTTGGTTGCAACGATACAAGTTGTTAAGTTCATAGTTTAAAAAAAGTTGTAGTTTTAACCTCGAAAAAACAAGATGACGATGTTAGTACCACTTTCTAATTCGAGGGTCAATTTTGAAGGTTGTCGTTGGCAACATTACGGGGCTATTAAGGTCGTGGTTTTTAAATGTGGTAATTTTAACCCCCCCAAAAAAAGGGAGCTGCCATTAGCACCATTTTTTGAAACAAGGGTAAAAATAGCCACTAAATGTGACCTCTAAAAAAACAAGAACTCTAGAGAGTTCCCATCAAGTTGGTAACTATCTTTATATTATTCACTTTATAATGCATGTTTGAATTATAACATGTATTACATTTTTATTAAGGTGCGTTATCAATATAACACGATTTTTTACTTTTTCAAACATTATCAACCATAAGTAAACAATCACGTTGCAAAACATGGAACACAATACTTACGTAGAAACCCTTTCGAGAGAAAATCACAAAACTTCTCTTTATAATTCTTTATAGGCACCAACCTTCTATTACAAATATTTGTAGACATCAGCCTATTGGAGACACCAATCCCCATTGGTACAAATCCTTGTAGAAACCAACCTACTCTTACAGATCTTCATAGACACCAATCTACTGGAGACACCAATGCCCACCTTTAAGCACCAAATTAGCTAGAGACACTAATCTCTTATAGATCTTTGTAGAAACCAATCTACTGGAGACACCAATCCCCAATGTTAAGCACTAACTTAGCAAGACACACCAATCTCATATAAATCTTCATAGACACCAATCCCCATTGCTAAGCACCAACTTAGCAAGAGACACTAATCTCTTTCTGTGAGTTGTACCAACCTTCACCAAGTTTGCTTGTTGCTTTTGCCTTCACAAGGTCTGGTTGTTTCTTTTACCTTCACCAAGTCTACTCATTGCTTCTTCCCTCACCAGGTCTACTCACTACCTCTGACTTTACCAGGTCTGACAAAAATTTGAATTTCCAAATGGTAACTTTCCCAATCCTTATTGCTTTGGGCCTCTCCCCAAGAATGAATTGTTATATAAGGTACTTGCCTTTGTTCTTGGATATTTTCATAGTCTCAAGAGTCCCAAAAAAGAAGTTATAGTGAAAATGTCAAGTTGGCTTGTTTGGAACTGATTTCAGGAGAATTTAGGAACCCTAACTTCCACGGGGTATATATATGAAATTATAGAGAACTAGCATCTAAAATTTGTAACAGATGTACACCAAGGTCTATCCCATATCTCTGCAAAGTTTCAATGTTTGAAACATCCCAGAAACTAAGTTATAGAGAAAGTTCCAAGTTGACCTGTTTGAAACTAATTTCAGGAGCATTCATGAACCCTAACTTCCACAATGCATATCTCTAAAATTATAGCAAACCAAYAGTTGAAATTTGTACCATGGGTACACCAAGATTTTTCCTTTGTCRCTTCCAAGTTTYAGGGTCTGAAATGTCCTAGAAAAAAAAATTATCATGAAAATTCCAAGATGTCCTCAAACTGATTTTGCAATTCAATCTTTGTTAATCCATTYTTCACACACTTTCTCTCAATGCTTTCTCTTTTTATACTTTTTCATAACCCTTCATGAAGGGACATGTCCCTGCATTAAATAATTAATTTTCAATACCATGGGAAAATACCCCAAATACCATGGGCAAGTACCCCAATCCATGGGTAAATACCCCAAACCCATGGGTTTGAAACGACCATTTCACTTTTTCCTTTTTCACATTCACCCCTTTTTTAATATACTTGTGGACCTATATATAAATCAAACTTAGAAATGTTGTGTGTATTGTAATGTCATAATATGACATTAATGACATCATTAATCCTTTGACATCAATGACAACAATTCCAACAATCTACTCCTTTTCCATTGATGGAAATCCTACAATGAAACACATAGCCCACCATGCATAAAAAGAATTATCCCCATGTTTGCAACTCTCCCTCTGTCTGCAACTCTCCCAAGAATAAAGATAATTCTCCATCTATCTGCAACTCTTCCCTTTTGACATCAATGGAAAAGGTATGATCCCCATGAACTTGTTCTTCTCCTTAAGTACTCAGTCTAAACTCCAATCGATTGTCATGTTGGGTCGATCCTCAGTTGACCACTTCCAAGGAAATTATCAGTAAGTAAGAGGAACACTACATGATTATATAGTCAATGATGCATAATGATATGAAGTCCTAAAACATATGCTCAAATTATTCCATGACCATCCATCAATCCAACCACAATCTATCTTAGTAGTCAGCACTGGTCCAGAATTATGTCTTTCACGTCTCTTCTGCAAGGAACCGAAAGCATGATTTCCATTCCTTTGATTTTTATGGTGAGGATGATGACAAGGCACACATTTTTGTTTTGGTTCATCAAAGGAAGTAGGCTCATGATCAAGTTCACTTACATGAGTAGAACAACATGGCATATCAACAACAATGTCATATGTATGCTCAATTTTTTCCATGTGAGGAATAGGCAACTCATCAATTTGTTTGGCACAATCAATAGTAGTTTTGTTCTTCTGGAAAACTAGTCACAACTCCACCTACAACAAATACAACTTCCCTAGTTGTAGCAAGGACAGGTGTAGGTAGGGAGGCAATAGCAACATCATATCAAAGACCAATCTTGATGAATGGAGACCTCTGACAATTGATGATATCATCTAATATTTCAGTACTTTTTTCAAACTTCAAGCTTCTATTCAACTTAATATTTGTTTTCTCCATTTCCTTTCTTAAGGAAAAAATTTCAAATTCTAGCTCTTAGCAATTTTCTTCATTTTTCTTCAGTTGGATTCTCACCACTTCTTCCATCCTTCTTGCTTCTTATAATTGAACCTTTAGGTTCATGGTAGTCTTTTATGTTTCTTCAAGGCTTTCTGACATTTTGGATTTTGAATCATGATCGTGTTCTTCATATTTTTGCAGTTGGTCCTTTTGTTTCAAAATCTTTTTCCTAAGCTTCTTTATTAAGGAACACATGAGTTATGCTTCAAGATCCACTTCCCCTTCTGTTTCAACATTTTCCTCTTCTGAATCCATCATTTCTTTCTCTTTGTATTCATTTTTCGAAGTATCAGTTTCCATTGTCATGTGTGCTCCCAAGATATACCTTCTAGTGGTTAGATTGTTTCCGAAGGAACTCGCTCTGATACCAATTGTTGAACACACACTTATACTAATAAGGGGGTGAATCAATATAAGACAATTTTTAAATTTTTAAAACATTCATCAACCATACAAAAACAATCACATTGTATAACATGGAACACAAGATTTACGTGGAAACCCTTTTAGGAGAAAACCACTAAACCTCTCTTCATAATTCTTTGTAGGCACCAACCTACTCTTACAAATATTTGCAGGCACCAACCTAATTGAGACACCAATCCCCACTGGTACAAATCTTGGTAGGAATCAACCTACTCTTACAAATCTTCATAGACACCAATCTCCATTGTTAAGCACGAACTTATCAGGAGACACCAATGTCTTACAGATCTTCGTAGACACCAATCCCCACCGCTAAGCACCAAATTAGCAAGAGACACCAATCTCTTACAAATATTCACAGACACCAATCTACTGGAGACACTAATCCCCACCACTAAGCACCAACTTAGCAAGAGACACCAATCCCCACCACTAAGCACCAACTTAGCAAGAGACACCAATCTCTTTGTGTGAGCATCACCAACCTTCACCGAGTCTGCTTGTTGTTTTTGCCTTCACCGAGTCTACTTACTGCTTCTTCCTTCACCAGGTTTGCTCACTACTTCTGCTTTTACTAGGTCTAACCAAAATTTTAATTTCCAAATAGTAACTTTCTCAAACCTTGATTTTTGGGCTTCTTTCGAAGAATGAACTTGTACAACATGCCATGTATCCAAATTTGCACATCTAATTCTGATATTTTTATCTGAGGTACTTCTGTATGTTTCCTATGTTCTCTGATATTTTCACAATCTGAAGAGTCCCAGAAAAAAAAATTATAGTGAAAATGTGAAGCTGACCTATTTGGAACTGATGTCAGGAGCATTAAGGAACCCTGAATTCCACAGAGCATATCTCTGAAATTATAGCGAACCAACATCTGAAATTTGTACCACATGTACACCAAGATCTCTCCTTTGTCTCTACAAAGTTTCAAGGTATGAAACAACCTAGAAAATAAGTTATAACGAATGTGTCAAGATGACATGTTTGAAATTGATTTAAGGAGCATTCAGGAACCCTAACTTCCACAGGGCATATCTCCAAGATTATAGTGAACCAACATCTAAAATTTGTACCACATGTACACCAAGATCTCTCCTCATTGCTTCCAAATTTTGGGATCTGAAACATCCTAGAAAAAAAGTTATCACAAAAATGTCAATATGACCTGAAACTAATTTTGTGATTCAACCTTTGCTAATCCATTTTTCACATGCACACTTTCTTTCAATGATTTCTCTTTTTATACTTTTTCATAACCCTTCATGAAGGGACATGTCCCTTCATTAAATAATTATTTCCCAATACCATGGGAAAATACTCCAAATACCATGGGCAAGTACCCCAAACCATGGGCAAATAGCCCAAACCCATGGGTTTGGAACCACCATTTCACTTTTTACTTTTTCACATGCACCCCTTTTTTAGTATAGTTGTAGACCTGTATATATAAATCAATATTGAAAATGTTGTGTGTATTATAATGTTGTAATATGACATTAATGACATCATTAATCCTTTGACATCAATGACAATAATTCTAGCGAGTTGTAGGAGTTAAAACTAATTTCCTTGTCAATGCAAATGCTATGAAAACATTAAAATATTAAATTGGAAAGTCATGTATATATAAATGGAAATCATCACTTACAAATGACTTCTCATATTTATTTCATTTAACAATTATTCTATCTTGTTAAGATGCTATATTTTGGAGAGCATAACTTGTTCTCCTCCATCATTTTAAACTTCACTTGAGTTTTTCAAATATTTTGAGAAGAATTAAAGAATAATAATAACTCGAATGCATTTGTAGTTTTTGATAATTTTATTAAAATGAGTTTTGGAAAATGGGTTGCACTTTTTAATCATAAAATTTAAAGTTGTAGTACATTGTACAACTCTTGAACACGTAAATATATGGCAATCTCAAGCTCTCTTCAAGACACTTTTTTCCATTCTCAAGTATATTCATCTTAAGCATTGCTATCAATGATGTATAGAAAAGTGAAATGCTCCTATAAGATTTAAAATCAAAGAAAAAGTTGGAATATGTTTAAAGAAAGACAAACAAAATATTGACTACCATAAATGCAACATAATTGTATATGTTGTTAATATTGACTACCATACATGCAACATAATTGTATATGTTTTTTTCCACATGAAAAAATACTCTATATATTCAAAAGGATATATAAATATACAAAGTCGGTCTCCGCCAAAGGAGCCTCAGAGATGAACACAGCTGGCGGGAGAGATAAAAAACACGACGAATCTGGTAAAGATCACAGCCACCTATCCAGAAGGGGAACAACCATCTGCTCAAAGATAAACAACAATAGGCAGCCCAATGGGACAGCAATCACATCTTGATTTTGATGGTGGGCCCTTTGTTACCGTCCACCCACTTTGTGAAACAAAAGTGTCCCAGGGGCAAATGTAAAGCTAGTTTGGAGAGTGTATCTGCCTCACAGTTATCCTCTCTATAGATGTGTGTAACCGAGAGAAATCTAAAGCAGTGGGATAACTTTGTAGTCCTCTCTTTCCAACTTTGGAGTGTCACCACCTTGAAATCCGCTTGACCCTTCAGCCAGTCAACAATGACCTTGGAGTCGCCTAGGAGAAGAAGCTCGTCGATGTGCAATCGTCTAGCCAGGCTAAGGGACGCCCACGCCCCCAGTAGTTCATCCTTCATGTTCGAACCACTCCCACAGTTTAAGGTCCATCGGTAGCAAGTGTGGGTGTTAGTCAAAATTTTTCCTCCTGCACCACAGAGAGAGCCATTCTGTTGTGAGGCTCCATCAAACCAGGCAACAACCCTGTCAATTGGATAAGCAAAACGAAGCCGGCGCTTTGGATTTGTAGGTGGTTGTGTCTGCTGTAAATCAACCATATGTAAAATAGAATTTGCCACAAAAAGTGTTGATGGTGTCTTCCCATCAAAGAGAGCCGAATTTCTGGCCTTCCAGACATGCCAAAGGAGGTAGACTGGTAGCAGAAAAAGTGAATTGAATACTCTGGACCATCGCTGAAGATAATCTGGTACACAGGTGTCCATCCAAGTTGAGAGGAACATGTTCGAAGGATCAATTAACTGCCAGACTGTTCGGACAAAAGGGCAGCTGATGAACAAATGTGTGGCTGTTTCGTTTTGTTGTAGACAGAGGTAGCAGCGACTCGGTCCCTCCTAGCCACGCACCTGTAGGTTCTCCCAAACTAAAACACGATTCTCAGCAAGTAACCAGCAAAATAGTTTTATTTTTAATGGGCAGTCGGCTTTCCAAAGCTGCTGGAATCACTTCGTTTTATCAAGTGGCCAATAGAAGTTTGCAAGTGCCAGATAAACGTTTTTTGCCGAAAGTGTGCCCGATTGGTCCCCTCCGGTCCATAGAAGAGCATCTGGTCTGTCTAGCAAGCGAATGCTCGTCTCCATCAGAGTCTGCGTGTAGCTCCTCCATTCGTTGTACAGATTACCCTCCAGCTGAAGATCATTAGCGTTGAGCCAATGGTCGCCGAGCAGACCTCCATTAAACTGTGTAGCGATTTGGTGTAGGAAAAATATATTTCTCCTGTGAAGATGTGCCAACAGTGGAGATGAGAGCAGGGCACGGCTGCCCAAGCCAAGAATGTGGTCTCTGCCCACTTCAATCTGATGTCCATTGCCAAGATTCCAAGATAACCAGTGAAGAATAATCAGCAAGAATGAAGAGAGATGTTTCCAGATGATGGAGCCACTGTTGGGTCGTTCCGTCGCCGATCTGATCCAGAGATGCACTGGGAGAGATGGATAGTACTTGGCTTTGATTACTGCGCTCCATAGGCCGGGTTTCGTAAGGATCCTCCAAAAAGTATTGGTTGAGAGTGCCTTGTGGAAGAGAGGCAGGTGCCTAAGACCCCAGCCCCCCAACGATTTTGGTTTTGTAATAGAAACCCAATTGCAAAGATGGAAACCTTTGTTGTTTTTGTTGCCGGACCAGAGAAAAGAGAAAATCAGTTGACGAAGTGTCTTCAGGATCAAAGCCGGGATGTGTGCAAGCGTCATCCAGTAAACCGGGAGGCTTTCCAATACAGATTTAATTAGGATGAATCTGCCTCCTAAAGAGAGTAGTCTGTTACACTAGTGTTGTATCTTGTTGTTGAATTTATCAAAAAGCCAATGCCAGTCTTTGCTGGAATATCTGGAGGATTTTAAAAGGAAACCAAGATAAGAAAAGCCCTTCTCAAGCTTGTGTGCTTCGATGCCAAACAAAGCTGTGATATTCGATGTAGAGGGCTCATGTGTATTTGATAAAAGAAATATGGACTTTTGTATATTAATCTCCAATCCAGAAGTTGCGCAGAAAGTGTTAAGGATGGAATGAATCAGCAACCATTCCTCAGGATCGGCCAACGTCAGAATCAGCACATCGTCAACAAAAAGTAAATGTAGAATATGTAGTTGTCCCGAGATTTTAATGTCTGTTAGGTGTCCCTCTGTTTGTTTGGTTTTTAGCAAGATACTAAGCCCTTCCAGGACCAAAATGAAGAGTAGAGGTGAGAGAGGACACCCTTGTCGAAGTCCTCTCTCGCGGTGGAAGGATCTAGTAGCTTCTCCGTTAATAAGAATAGCTAGTGTGGCTGAAGAAATGCAGCCAAGGATCCAGTTGGTAAAGATAAGGCCGAATCCACAGTGTATAAGAACCAGGTGAAGAAAATTCCAGTTGATGAAATCGAAGGCCTTTTTGAGGTCCAACTTTAGTAAAGCAGCCTATTGTTTTTTCGTCTTTATGTTGTGTATACATTCATGGGCAACTCCAACCACGTCTAGGATTTGTCTTCCTTTTAGGAAGCCAAGTTGTTCTGCAGAAAGTGCCTTGGAGAGAAAGGGTCAGATTCTTCTTGCTATAATCTTGGTAATAAGTTTGTAACACAGATTACAAAGGGAGATAGGGCGAAAGTCTTGAAAATGTTTAGACATATTTAACTTTGGGATCAGCACCACAAAGGTTTTGTTGAGTTGTGTACTCACCACTCCTCTAAGTCTGGTATCCTCTACAGCGTCCAGGAGATCCTGAGCCAAAAGATCAAAGAAATGCAAGTAAAATTCAACTGACCAGCCGTCTAGTCCGGGGCTCTTTTCTTTTTTGAAGCCCTTAAGCACTTCAAGCAGCTCCTCCCTTGTGCAGGCCGCTTCCATAGCTGAGGCTTCCTCAATGGTGACCATCTTAGGAAAGTGGCAGGCTAAATCTACTTGTGCGCCAAGATTAGAAGCAGGTGTATCCTTGAAAAAAGAATTGAAATGTTTGAAGGCCGCATCTTTTATACTTTCCTGCGTTTGGTGTAACAGTCCCTCATCATCCACAATGTCCCATAAATGTTTCTTTGAACGCCTAGCACTGGCAAATCGATGAAAAAAACGTGTGTTTTTGTCGCTGCACTCGAGCCAAGTCATTCGACTTTTCATCCTCCACCTCTCTTCATCAGCACGCAGATAAGCCTCACGTTCTTTCTCAAGGCCTATCATTTTGGAATCAAAATCAAAAGTAGAAGCGGCCTGCAGCTTTTGGCGAAATAGGTGTTCCAATTCCAGCTCAATTCTGTGCAAATCGGCCTGTTCTGCTAGCTTTTTCTCTTTTAGCCAAAGGATAGAGCGTGACTTTAACCTGGACAGTTTGAGAGAGAGGTTACCTTGTGGATCATTCGGAGATAAGGAGGAAGTGTCCAACCAAACCGAATTGACAAGATTGTTGTATGAGTCTTCTTTCAGCCATTGTGGGTTGAATTTGAAGGGTTGTCCAACACCGAACCGTCCCATGCCAATATGTAGGTAGATGGAGGCATGATCAGATAGAAAAGGGAGATTTACCCAGGATCGGCAACTGTAGGATGGAAGAAGCAAATCCTCAGCAATTAGAAAGCGGTCTAATCTTTTGGCGATGCTCGCAGATCCGTGTCTCCGATTTCTCCAGGTGGGAAGAAGCTCCGGTGGTTTTAGATCTATTAAAGCATTTTTGTAAAAGAGTTGATTGAAAAAGCTATGGAGTGGGTCGATCTGCGCCCTATCTCCCCATAACTCTTTGGAGCTAGTAGTAAGATTAAGATCGCCAGCCAGGATGAGATTTTTAGCAGCCAGTAGCCCAAGGTCATCAATTCGTTGCCAAAAGACTTTACGATCAGCACAAGGACCGTATACATTAAGCAGGTTGATATCGGCCTTGAGCTCTAGGCAATGTCCGGAAAGTAGAATTCCTCCAGGACTGAGCATTGGAAAGAAGTCGAAAAGGGAGGGATCCCACGATGCTAATAGGCCCCCTGAGTTACCAACTGAGTTGGCAGCACAAGTCATCCAAGTTGGTCTCAGCCAGTGCATGAAATCTCTTGCAGAAGAGGCATCCACTAGAGTTTCTTGCAGAAAGATGACTGTTGGTTTAGATTGATCCAGAAGTCTACGGAGGGAGGCATGTTTCAGGGGTCCTCCAACCCCTCTAATGTTGAGGGAAAGAATGATCATGTCTTACCCCGAGCAAGGGCTTTGAATCCTCTAAGCGCCCCAGGAGTTGTAGCAGATGCAGAAGTGTCCGATGTCGCTGTTCCAGCTTGTGTTTTTTTCCGTGCACTGCGAGTTTTGAGTGGCGAGAGCTCCAATCCAATGCCTCTCGACGAAGCGGGATCCGGTCCAGGTATAGGTTTGATGGAGGAGGTAGAAGGTCGATCAGATGTAGAGGGTGTGGGATTGAAAAGAGCTTTCCCAAGGTAGGTATTGATGGGTAAAGACTCAAAGGGGAGAGGTGGGTCAGGGGCAATGTTTAGAAACATGGAGTCAAGTTGGAGAACCGATTGGGTCGGTTCAGTGAATCCAGGAAGAGAGGAAGACCCAGGCAGATCCTCCGGTATGGTGAAATATTGGTCGCTCAAAGGGGTCGATGAGTTCAAATCGGGTGTAATATGTGGCTGTGGGGGGAAGTGGTCGACTGTATCAAGTTCAGTAGGTGTTGGCAGAACTGTGGTCAAAGGGGGCGAAGGGTCGGGCTTTGTTGGAGGGTAGTCTAGGGAAACATCAAACAAGAGTTTGTTAACCTGTTCGGTTATGAAGAGTCTATCCCAGGAAGTGAAAGTATTAAAGAGAGAAGGGCAATAAAGATTGATTTTATCTAAAACAGGTGCATCAGATTGAAGGGTGTCCCTCCCGGGAAAAGAAGTTTCCAATTCCTGTTGGCTGGGAGAAGAGATATGACCGTCAAATGATGGGTCCTCAGTAGGATCCATCTCAAGTGCAGGTGGTGGGAACTTGTAGCAGTCTTTCCTCAGGTGTCCAGTGCGTCGGCAGAAGGAGCATCGAAACGGGATGCCTAAATAGTCAATTCTCTGAGATATTTGTTGTGAGCGCCAATCAATCTCCAGGATTTCAGGTAATCCAGCTTGTATGTCCATTTCCACATAAATCCTTGCCATTTTCCTGTTCGATGCCGAAAGGGAGGAAGGTTCCACTCTAAGAAAACATCCAATGGAGGAACCTATCAGTTCCAGCGCTTGTTGATTCCAGAGTTGTAAAGGGAGGCCAGGAAGAAGAACCCAAAGGTGGCGATGGCTGAAGAACTCTGAGGATGGCTTAAAACCCAGTCTCCACCTTTTAAGAATGAGGCTACCCTCATCGTAGGCCCAGAACCTGTCCAGGATGAGCACCGTGTCTTCTGGTTTTTGAAAAATGAATCCCATCTAGCCTTATGGTAGCAAGAGAATATTTGGTATGTAACCCAGCAATGGTTTCCAGTGGGCAGTAACCCAGGTGTCCAAGCTCTGCTTGCATTTCTCCCTGTATGCTAGCCTCCCTACTAAAGCACAGAGAGCTAGGTTGCAGGCATCGGTTAGTCCAACATCCAAGCCAAGTGTGAGTTTGGGATGTCTAACTTTGGGCTTCCAAACTTTCTGCCTTCGTTTGTGAAATCCTGATTTTAAAGAAGATTTTCCTGGGAGAGGTCGAATCCAATCGGGGTCACCCTCCGGTAGATCAGTTACATCCACACCCTTAGATTGAATATCCCGAAAGCGAGCTCCACCGAGAATGTCTTGTTCTGTAGAACCAGTGTGGAGAAGAGTGCTAGGCCAGGAAGAAAGCTTGATGGAAGAAGGTGTGATTGTGTTCCCCGATGTCGGATTAGATGAAGGGTCAAATCTCTTAGTTGTTCGATAATGTGTCGTGCAAAGTTCATCTATCGAGGCTAGTAAGCCCGGGTGGTCCCATGGTTCATCCGGCCCCCCTGCAGAGGGGTCCATCTCTTGGACACTCCTCAGTTACTAAAGCGACAGGTCTGTGGATCTGTGAGAAAATTTACGAAGGGTCTTCTAGCATGTCAGAGGGAAAGTGGACAGGCGAAAGGGGCCTCCAAGATCTATAGACCAGACAGATTTCGACTGCAGGGGAAACAAGAGTTTATGTAAAGGTGGAGGGCGAAACCAGGTTGTCAGTAACTGGGACGAGTAGTCAGCATTTTTAGACTGGGTAAAACAAAGTTTGGAGTCCGCGAACAGCACAAGGATGGAAGAAAAGGTTGGAAGGGTAGGTCGGCAGCAGGGACAAACCAGAGTATAAGAGATGGCCGAGAGTCTGCAGCAATCCGGAGCCGATCAGAAAGTTTGGGGATTCGCAAAGGCAGAGGAAATGACGGGTCTATGGGGAGCACAATGGCAGATCAAAAGGGGATAGATTCAAACATGGCACAGGAATCCAGAGGTACTTAGCTGTGGCCACAAATGAAAACTCCAAAATTTTCGATAAGACAAACCTGTCACCGAGCCCCAAAAGACGATCGCAGGTCAACCCAAAAAACAGTCGGAACTCGCCAAGGGACAAAGGCTGGATCAAACCGAAGAGTTAGTAGCACAGGGTGAGTCAGGCTTCGGTGTAACATTCACAGTCAAAACTCGCCAAGGGACAAAGGCTGGATCAAACCAAAGAGTTAGTAGCACAAGGTGAGCCAGGCTTCGGTGTAACATTCAAGGCGCCAAAAACCAGGTTCAAAATCGCCATTGCCGCCTCCCCCGTCTTTTGGGTTGTTAACTCATTTAGGAGAGTATGAATTTTTCTTCTTGAATTTGACTAGCCACCATTGATATATAACCAAGTATTTGTGAGATTATCAAAATGTTGACAATAAAAATAAAAATAAAATATGGTACCTGAAGATGCAATGATTGCAAAGGGACATAAAAGAATCAATGTCATGAAAATAAAGAAAACATTCAAACAATAGTCATGTCCTTAAGGATTAAACCAACAGAAGAGTAACCCCGAAAATGCAAATGTCACTAGATAACATATAATAAATACGAGCAATGTTATGTACCTGTAAGAATATGTATGTCAACAATTAACATAAATACAACATAAATGATCAATTACAACAATTTCTTATTTTTTTTGAAATACAATTGATAGGGCGAGAAAGAGACATCAATCAAGTCCCATTGTAAATAAAAAGAAATCAATAGTATAAACTTTAGTTCATCAGACAAATGAAAAAGAAGTACAAACCGAAATTGTTCATCATTCACGGCCCATGCATCATTCAAGTATGAGTGAAGTCTAGCAATATAATTATTTGCACCCAAAAAAATAGACCAGAAACAAACTTTGACAATGTCTCTGTCATTGACCAAGTTACAGATGTTAGCTTTATACATCATCAATATTGCATAAACATATTGAAAATACAACAATAGATCTAGCATCTATTATATGCTCAATGAAAGCAACATTTGTTGATGTAGTATGAATAAATTAGTCGCACTGATGGAATTGAAGTTAATTCTAATTGGTATTGGAACTTCACCAATAAGAGTACTTACCATAAACACCAATGATAGAATTGGGAAGGGAACACATCAAGACTACCAACAAAGTCCAATGAATGATCTTCACAATCCATCCACCATGGTGCCAACAATCTCAAATGTGTTTTTGAGTCTTCATTCCAATCATCATGACAACAAATAGTGAAAAACAAAAGGTTTCCCAAACTCACACATAATACGACACCTGTCCAAAAACCTTCTTTGGTAGGGGTGTGAGCAAAACGATTGATCTCTGTAAAATTCAATAAAATCAATTCTATCAATTAATCTTTCCTTGATATAGCAGCAACTTACAGTAGTTCATATAATATTACTCTCATGGCTACTTTTGTGAAGAGGGTAAAATCCCAGCCAACAGGCATACCAAAAATCATATCGACTCAAGGATAAAGGATTGCAACAAAGAAGACAGTACTAGGTGGGTGAATATTTAAATGCAAAACAAACATGCTCATATACCACTTCCAACTTAGAATACAAAGATGTCTTGTAAAATTTCTGAATTCACAAGTGTTACTTGTTTAAACCGTATAAGGTGATCATGTAACAACCTACAACTATAGTGACTATTATATGTGTAGAGCGGTGAAGTTCTTGGTTGCAATTAACTGGACATTTTGCGCCTATGTAACACTAATAAAATCTTCAATGCTAAAAAATGGAACGCAAAAGCAACAAAAAGACAGTGCCATTTCATACAAGCTATTCAAGCGAGACCCGCATAGGTCTATCCTCCTGGCAGGTGTGTAAGGAAAGAGGGAGTTCGTCTCACCAAGAAGTAGTATCGACCCCCACTAAAACCAATTCAAAGCACTTCCCTCTGCAGATTTCCTTTTATCTTATCCTGCTAAAACCATAGCATATGGGTGAAGGTATGAACAGTTGCATTGAGGCGGTGTAGGGAAAATCACACATGGCAACAGATTAGAAAGGACATGTATCGGATTACAAACGGGTATGGACAGATGACGAAGAGTCGAGAAGAACTGCCCCTTAAAAGAACACAAACAAAATCATGACTACCATAAATGCAACATAATTGTATATGTTAGTAACTCATTTAAGAGAGTATGAATTTTTCTTTTGAATTTGACTAGCCACCATTGATATATAACCAAGTATTTGTGAGATTATGGAAATTTTGACAGTAAAAAAAATTAAAATGTAGATTTCTTTGATTTCCTCTCAACACAATGAGAGGAATATAGAAATGATATCTAATATGATTATCCAGTTGTGCATTATAAAAACATATACTATCATCATATGCAAAGCTCTAAATGTTTACATGAGGTTGAAAAAATTGCTTATTATCAAGGTTAATTTAATTGAAGGTCTTTTTATCCCATTACATATTTAATATAAAAAATTAAAATTATTTTGATAATTTAATATAATATTTAGTCAAATAAATTAATGTAAAAAAATAATCAATAGTTTTCATGATTTAATAGGTATATGTTATCACTATATAGAATTGGAAGAATAATTATTTTGTTAGATTTAACTATAATAGTTTTAATTTTATCAAAATTAATGAAAAGTTTAGAAAAAATATTTTAGAATAAAATTTTAAAAATATAATTTAATTATATATATATATATATATAATCAAGAAATTATTCATTGAAGAATTTAATCAAATTTATAAACATGTTTAATCAACATATTGTATCTTCTAGCCTTGAGGGTTAGCTCAAGCGATCTTGAGCCAAACGTGAGATCTCTCCCCCATTGATTAGTTGGGGAGGTCACGGGTTCGACTCTCTTGATCACCTCGGGGTGAGGCTTTGTAATAAAGGCTGATGATTTACCTCATTTACCATCCATGGATCGTGGGGAAGTACTCAGAGGGTTTTCTGCGAGGATTTTCTTGGAAAAAAAATATTGTATCTTCTTGCACAACAAAGAATTCACCTTGAAAAAAGTTAAACATTATATAATGGCATTTAATGATTACCATGAAAAAATTGGCTTAAGTGATTATAATTAGAGTTAAACATTATATGGCATCTCAAATTTAAATGAGTGATATATCACAAATTTGATTTAAAAATAGAGAAATCATTGATGATGTTAATTATTAACATACACAATACATTTTATAAATCAAACAACATCAACATCAATATGATATGAAAATACATAATATCCATGAATGATAATATCAAAATCAATATATATGTTAGATATACATCTGAAATATCTCAAATATGGCATCACAAATTTAATTTAAAAGTAGAGAAATCATTTAACATACACACAATACATTTTATAAATAAAACAACATCAACATTAACATGATATGAAAAAGCATAGCATATATGAACACTAATACCAAAATCAATATCTCTATCAAATATATATGTAAAATATACATCACAACAATCAAATATGTTCATGTCAATAATTGCTACAAGCTAGGTTTACCACCAAAGCTAGAGGCATCAATACCTCCACCAAATATTAATGTGAAAAGTAGTATTTGAGCAGGAGATGGTGGTTGGTTTGTTGCTAGATGAGATGATGGTCGATTAGCTGCTAAAGGAGATGGAGGTTAATCTGCCACAAAAGGAGGATGTGTTGGTCTATCTTCTACGAGAGGAGGATATGGTTGTTGGCATGATACTATAGGAGGAGATGATGGTTAGTTTGTTGCTGGAGGAGGAGATGGTGGTTGGTTTGCTGCTAGAGGAGAAGATGGTGGTTAGTTCGACGTTGGACGAGGAGATGGTGGTAAGTTCAACACTAGAGGAGGAGATGGTGGAGGTGGAAGAGGAGGAGAAGGTGGAGGAGATGGTGATCAATCTATTTGTGGAGGAGATGGTGGAGGTGGAGGAGGAAGAGGATCACCATCCTCAGTAGATGAATCTAGACA